>CM076067.1:12051583-12061583 GCA_038088235.1 Zacco platypus
ACAATATATCAATAAATATTATTATTAATATTATAATTATTTAATTATATAATATATAATTTCTTTCTTTCTTTTTTTATTTCAATTTTGCATTGAAATATTACCCAACAGTATGATGTGATAAAATAAAGTTCTTTTTTCATTACCAGTGTTACTTTATTATCATTGTGATACTATTGCGGTCTTTATTAATATTTTGTGTTATTTTTATATTTTTATATTTTTCTTTTTCAGTAATTTAGTAATTCTGTTGCTTGTTTGTCATTTTATGTCAGTTAACATTTATTTTATTTTCATTGTTTTAGTAAATAATAATAACCTATAATTTCTAAGTTTGAATAATAATAATTTCTAAGTGCTTCATGGTTTTATTGTTGCACTGGATTATTTTTATTACAGTTTTGAGAATGAGATTTTTTTTTTTTTACTGCATTATGGTAATGATTTTTGGGGAAATACTTTAAAAATTATTATTTTCATAAAGGTCTCCAAAACTTTCCCTGACAGATTTCAGAATGACATTCGGCGGATGTTCTTTCACAACATTTATGATTTAGCATTCAAGTAAACTTTATTACTGTATACAAATATCTGCAATATTGTATTATTTAAAAAAAAAAAAAGTGTATGGATAAGATTATTTTCATTACATTATTACAGTAATGAGACTTTATTGTCATGAAAATGCAAATAACGTTATTGGTTCTGAAAACATTTCTTTTTTTCCTTTCTGCGAGGTTGACCCAAAAGCATCTTATCTGAATATATAAAGATCTACAAGTTAAGTTGCGTTCATTTGTGTGTGCTACACAGATATTTAATATTTGTTGCTGCATGTCTGAAGGAATTAAACTCACCACAAAAGTACCAAACACTAAAAAAAGGTAAAGGCACGTGGTTAATTTTATTTGCCACTCCCCGTCTTGTTTCAAACCAAAGACCTTTGTGTTTTGTCACTGCAGTGTGCTAAAACATGCCATCTGATTATGCACAAACACATAAACGCTTGTTATGTCAGGACCGGCTCTTATTATGAGTTCCAGCACATTTATTTAGCATTTATGAGCATTAAGAGTCTTAGGGAACATTACTCACTCCATAGAATAAACAGACGTTAGGATCTGGCTTGTCTTTGACCTCAAATAAAACACAACACTCTCTTTTGGCTTTCGTCTATCGCTTCATCTGTCTTGTCCTCCCTATCTCTGCTTGGTTTGATAAAACACGCAGTGGAAATAAACAACTGTCGCTTTAACTTGAGGTTGCGCTTCTGCCATCGCTGGAGGACACGGCAAAACTCTCTGGAAGTCTAACAGTGAAATTCTCTTTCTGTTAGCCTCTTTAAAAGGGTCATATAATGAAGGAAAATTGATTTCTCATGATCCTTTGAGATTAAAAGGAGTTCATTGTGCTATGAAAACATGCTGTAACTTAACTTTCAGAACACAAAACGTTTGAGTCCAAAAATAGCATTTATTTAAACTAAAGTCAAGTGCATATTAAATGCTGCTCTTTTTTTTTTTTTTTTTTTTTTTTTTTTTTTTTTTAAAAAAAACACCTAAATGCCAAAAATAAAATAAGTTATATATTGTTCTGCTACACTCCTGTTGATGCTGCAGAGCAAATATGGACCAACACAGACATGCTGCTGTGAGCATATAACATGCTGCTGCTGCAAAAATACACATGCAAAAATCCTGCAGCAGATCTAGGCAGGTGGAGCTGGGGGAGGTGGAGGGATATCAGATATCAAAACTTGTGCTGCAAGACTAGGTTACCGCAAACTAACTAAAATTAACTAGACTATTTAAAGGTTTATTCACCCAAAAATGACTTTCTGTCATTTATTATTCAGCCTCATGTCATTCCACACCTGTAAGTCCTTCGTTCATCTTCACAAATGAAGAAAATTGATGAAAT
Organism: Zacco platypus; assembly: GCA_038088235.1. NCBI lineage: Eukaryota > Metazoa > Chordata > Actinopteri > Cypriniformes > Xenocyprididae > Zacco > Zacco platypus. The sequence goes on from CM076067.1 coordinate 12,053,504, forward strand.
CCGAGAGTTTTTTTATGCACCATAGAAAGCAACATAATTACCATATTCGAGGTCTAGAAAAGTAGTAAAGACGTAGTTAAAATAGTCAACACGACTACAGTTGTTCAACCTTACTGTTATGAAGCGACGAGAATACTTTTTGTGTGCAAAAACAAAACAAAAATAACGACTTTATTCATCAATTTCTTCTTCCCTGTCAGATGCAATTGACGCAGTGAACGCAGTTCAGTGTTTCAGGATTCTACGTCAGAACGTCAACTCATTATTGGCCGACTCCTGCATCAGAATCACATGCATGCGTCGTACTGCTCATGTGTTCAGAGTCAGCCAATACTGAGTCGCTGTTCTGACATAAAACCCGGAAGCGCTGAACTGTCTATACAACGCAAACAGAGTAGGAGACTGACAGGGGAGAGAAGAAATTGATGGATAAAGTCGTTATTTTTGATTTTGCTCTCAAAAAGTATTCTAGTCAGTTCGTAACACTTAGGTTGAACCACTGTAGTCAAGTTGACCATTTTAACGATGTCTTTACAACTTTTCTGGACTTGAAGGTGGAAATTAGGTTGCTTTCTATGGGGCATAAAAAAACCTCTCGGACTTCATCAAAATATCTTAATTTGTGCTCCGAAGATGAACGAAGGTCTTACGGGTGTAGAACAACATGAGGGCGAGTAATTAATAACAGAAATTTAATTTTTGGGTGAACTCACCCTTTAAATGTTGAGCTCTCTCTAAGTATACTTTTTAAATATGTAATTATTAGATCAATCTCTCTAGAAAGAAAATTAATGGGAATTTTACTTCACTCTCAAAACATAAATTAATAAATAATCTGTTTATTGGGAAAAACATTCACTACAACATAAATGAAATATATGTGATGCATGTTGCCTGGGGGAAAAAAAATTCATTATATTACGCCACGTGTCCACCAAAGAGTTTTTAGTGTTACTTGTAAGTGATTTGCCATTTGGTTCCATTCTCTGCTTGCTGATGTTCTTGTTGAATGTTGTGACACTTGGTCTGTGTTGTATTTGTCCCACCCCTCCTCCACTCTGATTGGACAGCTGGCTAACAAGTGACAGTGATGAGCACCGAGTTTTACTTGAGCATGAAAAAGATGTCGTGCACCTCATTGAAAACAACTGGAAAAGTATGCTAGCTGCTGGAAAAAAATGCTTTGGTGGACAGTTACTTTTAAATACCTGTCAATGAAGAAACTTTTTGCATTGCATAACTGCATTAATTGCAGTTACTAGCCGCTCATGCTAACAATGCAAACGTTAACCAATGATTACACATTAGGCAAAAATCTTTTTAATTCTACTGGTCAGAGAAGAGTTTGGATATTTATTTGATAATATAAAATATGACATGACATTTAACAGCAGTCCACTGAAGGAAAGCAGGCCACTGAATGTTTGCTAGTCTCAAGACTGTTGCTATTGTCCAGACTGTTCTGAAAGAATGTGTCACATCCTCTCTGCACATTTAACAGATTATGCACAACACTTTCTACTCCACACTATACTATCAAACTAAGAATCTTGCCTATAATCGCATCCATTCACAGAGAACAAACAAAAAGAAAAAGAAAACAGCAATTTAGGGTTTTATATCAGGCTTTCTGCATCACATCCTGACTAAATATGGTATTGTTTCAGACACCGTCAACAAGATTTTGCATTTCTGTTGAAAGCAATAAGGTGTGTGTGTACATTGTGTGCGTGTTTACCTTTGTTGAGGGGCTCAGAACTTCCTCTGTTCCCTCAGAGTCTTTATCCTGAAAAGCAAAGGAGCACAACACAATGAGAACATGCGCACACACTTAAACACATGCGTATGTATTATAACAAACACACAAATGCAAGGAATATTTTTAGCATGCTAATGTGAACAAGGTCTTTCACATTTGGTGAGGGACTGAAATGAGCTTGGTTTCCATCAAACACAGTAATAATGGTGAGGAGTAGAAGATTCTTCAATTCTGACAAACAGATACATCAGTATTGAAGTAATCATTAACACTCTTCTATTTTGGGTGATCTATCATGACTGCTCTGGCATTCAACTTCCTGTTAAGGGTCTGACCTCTTCCCCTTCCTTCCTGCTCCACCTGCACTAGTCCCGCCTCCTGGGAAGTTCCTCCTCACCTCTTTTTGCACTTCTCCACAAGACAGGAAACTTTTAGCACTAGTGCAACAAACTGAAGAGCACATTAGGTGTTTAATTGGTGCTTTATCTGCCACAAGGAATTATGGGAAATGTAGTTGTCACGCAAGGCTATCACCCTTGTTAATCGGTGTAAGTTTTATCTGTGTTCCTCATCATGAGCACACAAAAGGTGCGTTATTCATGCTTTACCTGCTATAAGGAATTATGGGCAATGTAGTTATCACACAAAATCAGTGTCATAATAAAAAAAGTCACTGACTTTTTTAAATCAGTGTAAGTTTTATTGCTATTCCTCATCAAGAGCACAAAAAAAACAAACACACACTACATTGTAAATCAAACATTTACAATGAAAACCTAACAGGTCTATAAATCCTAGAGAAATCTGCCATCTTTGCCTTGGAGGTCAGGTCAATAAAACTTTTTAAAAAAACAACTACTTTTATTCAACAAGGGTACATTAGATCAGAAGTGACAGTAGAGACTTTTATATTACTACAAAATGTTTCCCTTTCATCTAAGGATCTTGAAAAAAAATGATCATGTTTTTTTTTTTTTTTAAAAACATTAAAAAGGATTAGCCAAGTTGAGTTTAAAATGAATATTACCCCAAGCTTTATTCTCCCTCAAGCCATCCTCGGTGTATATGACTTTCTTCTTTCTGATGAACACAATCTGAGTTATATTAATAAATATCCTGACGCATCTAAGCTTTAATGGCAGTGAACGGGACCAAAGAGGATGAAGCTCAAGAAAGTGCATCTATCCATCATAAACGTACTCCACACGGCTCCGCGGGTTAATAAAGGCCTTCTGAAGTGAAGCAGTGTGTTTGTGTAAGAAACGTATCGTTATTTAGCAATATACGAAGTAAAATATCTTGCTTCCGCCAGACAGCCTTCCATATTCAAGCAGAAGCTAGATATTTTACATCATAACTTGTTAAATATGGATTTTTTTTCTTACACAAAACACACTGCTTCACTTCAGAAGGCCTTTATTAACCCCCGGAGCCGTGTGGAGTACGTTTATGATGGATGGATGCACTTTATTGAGCTTCATCCTCTTTGGTCCCGTTCACTGCCATTAAAGCTTAGAGCGTCAGGATATTTATTAATATAACTCATATTGTGTTCATCAGAAAGATGAAAGTCATATACCTAGGATGGCTTGAGGGAGAATAAATCTCAGGGTAATTTTTTAAAGTGAACTAATCCTTTAAGCAGCACAACTGTTTTTAATACATTACATTAATAATAATAAATGTTTCTTGAGCAGCAAATCAGCATATTAGAATTATTTCTAAAGGATCATATGACACTAAAGATCCTGAATTCAGCTCTGCCATCACAGGAATAGATTACATTTTAAAATACATTCAAAAATTTCACAATATTACTGTTTTTACTGTATTTTTGATCTAATAAATGCAGCCTTATTGAGCAAAGATATATATATCAAAATGTAAAAATAAATATAAAATATATACCCTTGCTTATGAACAACACAACACACTTCCACCAACACAAAAAATCAGAGCTCAAAGAGCAAATCCAGAGCAAACATTATAATTCTGATATGGCGAAGGCAGATGTCATTGTCATTCCTCCCCCTACCCACAATCCTCTGCCTCCTTCATTTTACTCCCTCTGACTCATTGTATCAATGCCACACACCTCCATCCCAACTTACCAAAGCACTTGGCCTGATTGCGGTCCGAATGCTCTCCCGAGTGCTCATTTATAAATGAAGGAGTGAAGCTCAGACGCAAAGAGGAATGTTTGGGATATTTTAAGTCCTTTACCCTCTGGACTCTGTCATTTCTTATGATTGTGGCATATTAGGGACAGCTCAGGCCCGACTATCCTGAAAAAAAGCTCATGATCGAAGAACATGGGGTCAGAGGAGTCCATTTATTCTGCCTTCAGTTGATTTATGAAGGAACACTAACCTCAGTATCAACAAGACTGCACCTCAAAATAATGATGTTTACCAACTGGCACCCTGACATGGTTTAAAATAAAATCAACGCTCATGAAATAGCTTGATATAAACCGCTGGAACAGAGAGGACATTCATCTCGATGAAAACCTGTTTATAGGAGGAAAAACGAAACTCTACAAAATTTGAAGTCCCCAAGAGGACCTGAATTGAACTGGAGCTGTATGGAAGTTTAGGGTTTCATTTGTCCTCATCAGCAGGGCTTCCTGCTTTACATACCAAGTTCTGGGTGAACAAACTGACTAGCAGCCGAAGGAAGCGGATCTCACTGAAATATCCCTTTGTAGACTGAACAGCATAAGAACATTCCTTCCCCTCTCCAATATACAATCCACAAACACAAGCCCAGGACTACCACTGAATGAGCAATAAGATTGAATAACAAAAATACCACAGTAACATGTTTTTGGACATGGTACTGTGGAAATAATAGTTATTTGGACATTTATCTAGTAATAGTGTAATTTCACGGTAAAAAAAAAAAGTACTGTGGCAGTACCATGGTACAGTATCAAACAGTATAGTCCAGAGTAATTCCAACAATACCATGGTATTTCCATGGTCTAAAAAAATGTGTTTTCAGTGTGTAAATACCAATGGTATCCATTAGGGAATATCTCAAAGTACCATGGTATTTTTTTTATGTTTTTAAGCACAGCACAGTTTGTTAGCAATAATGGTTATTTGGATATTTACCTTAGTAATACTGCATTTTGTAGGCCTACTATGATAGTACCATGGTAAGTACCTTGCATGCCATTAAAAAAGTACAGTTGTACAGATGGTAATACCATGGTACTACTCTGATATATATATTATGGCCCAGAATGTACCATGGTATTTACATGAAGGTGCTCCAAGGTAACACTAAGAAAAACATGGTACACATCCAAAAAAAACATTGTAGCACCATATACATTTTGCTTTAGTAAATCTCAATTGACATAAAAAAAATCAAAATGTAAGCATTCAGTGCCATGACATTTACCAAAGTACCATGTAGGGCTGTTCCACAATTAATCGCGATTAATAATCATTGAACATCATGGTATTTCCATGTTTTTGGACCTGGTACACTTTTTTAACTATATATATACTATGGTAATACTGTGTTTTTGGACATTCATTCTGTTTAACATTGCTGAAATCTTCAATAGTGGCAAATTAAATAAAACACCATCAATTTTTAAGGTGTTCTTTGAAGGTCTTACAAATAAATGTACAAAAAAAAAATAGTGCAGTGGCACCATGGTACAGTGATGGAATAAGATGATTTCTATGGTGTTTAGAAAAACATATAAACTTTAAATTAAAAACTACTTTTTACTTGGTACACTCCATGTACGGTACTTCAAAGAATACCTTAGTATGGTTAAAAAATCCCATGGTACTTTTTGTTCGCCTGATAATCATTCACCTCATCACCTCAGTTGTCACATAAATTAATTAAATAAGCAGCAGTTAAGGTTACAGTTAATTGTTGCCTTTTAAATAAAAAAAAAGGATTTTATGAAGTAGTCTTCTGACAAATGACAGATTTCACCACATAAAAGAAGTGGACCAACCTGGTCACAAACCATCAGACAGTTTGGTCTAGCAGCTATGTTAGCTTTTCATAATGTCTCTCTCTATCAGACAAGGTATCAGAGCTTTTGACTGCTCTCTTTCCCATCTCTGAGATCCCAAACATGTTTGTGGAACAGACTCTGCTGGGAAGAATGTGACTGCAGCCTGGTCAAGGCCGTCACATTGGCCACAAAACGCAGAGAGGACCTTTAACTTTTCAGCGAACGCTTCTGAAATTACATTAAAAAAAAAAAAAAAAGTTTGAGGGGGGAGAAAGAAAGCTTATCTGCAACCGTCTCCTGCTGTTACGCTGTAGGGACCTTATCTGACTCCTGCAGTCTAACAGCTGACAGAACATTACATCTGAAAGGGAGGAATCTGTTTTAAACTCAGCCACAGCAGAACCACATTTAATTTAACAGTGAAACATGAATACACAACATCGTGTACGCTCACATGTGACTATAGAAGTCTATTTCCACCACATAAGAAAAAGTCATGCTTTGGTAAATCTCAATAATGACGTAAAAAAAATCTAAATTATAATAAATCGAAATAATGACATAAGTCTGTCTTTATTTCATAACTTTGATTTTTTAATCTCATGATTAAGACTTAAAAATAGACGCTGCTTTCTACCACTGAATAAAAAAAAGGATATGAAGTCAGAATTGTGAGATATAAACTCAATTCTGAGATAAGAAACCAGAGTTGTACGACAAAAATTCTTTTTTTTTTTGCAATTGCAAGTTTATATCTCACAATTCTGACATTATGACTCGTGATTGAGAGAAAAAAGTAAGAATTGCGAGGAAAAAACTGAGAGATTTAAGAATTGATCGGTTTTATTCCGTGGCAGAAACAAGCTTCCGTACTTGAATCATAATTATGACTTAATACGTTTTAACTTAAGTTATATAAAAAAAAAATTAAAACAAGATAGTCAAAATTATGACTTTGTCAGTTTCAACATTTATTTCGAAATTTTGACTTTTAATATCACAATTATGGCTTTTAAGTCATAATTTTGGTTTTTCATCTCATGAATGACTTGGTATGTCATAATTTGTACTTTTATGTTCATATGATAAACAAAAACATTTTATGTAACAGAAATGGGCTTCCATAACCTACATGACTGATCATTATATTGGCATACTTTCACTCGAGAATATGTGGATTCTATAACATCACACTCATTTTACTATAGTTTTATTGTCCAATTATCTCTTCCCATTGATACTCATATTGGTCAACCCTAGATGACAGTAATGACCCATAACTATATATATATATATATATAAAGAAACATTCAGTTATGATGTAGATGCCATTTCAAGTCCACTACCCAAAATTCAGATTAATACAGGCCATTCTGATTTCTAAAAAAACAAAATATGACCTAATCTGGTTAATGATATTTAAATAACCAAAATATGAATCAAAAAAGCACATTCTCAGGCTACTTTTTCTAATTCAACAATACTTTTTTCTCCTCTACTTATGCTTAATTTCCCGTATTAGCACAGAAATAACATTTAAATCGTTCTCCAAAACTTCATATTATCATATGAGCGATTCCAAAACTTTCAAAACACATCAATAAGTGGATTATATAAGTTACAGATATTTTCCAAAACTAACTGTTGTCTCCATCTGACTTTATGGCTCACTCAGTACAGTTTATACACAGGCAGAAATGTGACACAGCCAGACGATGAGGCACGAGCACATCTGATCTCTCCGGTTTAAAACCCACCTTACTCGCGTGCTCGTGATGCCACGACACGTCGTCCTCCTCTGACGCTTCATCCACCAGAACTTTGCTCTTGCTCTTCTTAAACATTATCCACGCTGTTTATCAAAAGCACAGTAATTCCCGGCCCATGAGATCCCAGCGGAGACTCTTCGTGAGGAGGCAGCGGTTAAATCAGAACAATAACCCGACTGTGATCGCGCCCACACCCTGCACGCGCACTTTCCTCCGGCGCACTATCTTCTTCTGATGAACGTCGGAGCGCACGGTTGGCTGGAGCACCTGGACCGCCGCTCCTCCCATCATGGATCAGATTGCCACTGATCAACTAGTTGTCATGGCAACGTGGGCGGGGCGATGCCCCCCCCCCTAAGACCCTCCCACCCGGACAGGAGGTCTCATCATGAACAGTCAAACAAGTTTTAGTCAGAAGTTTTTCATGTGTTCAAAGCAGACTTTAGTGAGTCCCAAAAATTGGAGACTTAAAGGGATAGTTCACCCAAAAATAAAAATTCTGTCATTTATTCACCCTCAAGTTGTTCCAAACCTCTATGAATTTCATTGTTCTGCTGGACACAA
>CM076067.1:13886583-14171583 GCA_038088235.1 Zacco platypus
AAGGATGGAGCCGGGACTGAAACAACCATGCCAACCGAGCTGTCCGTCAAAGAGCCTCTGTTCCACCCACTGTAGCCGTTCATGGAGATCTACGAGAGAGGGCGGGAAACCGAAATTTAGCAAAATAAAGAGAGGGATGCATGCAGGAAGAACAGTCAGAGAGAAAGGGAACTTGTTGAGTTGAATGATGTGAAGTGTTGGGAGGGGGTTTGGAGTTGCACAAGGAGTTAAACAGAGCTTGTGGTGTGATAAGGCACAATTGCATCATTTAGCCAAGCAGTTAGAATGTGAAATAGACCCCCAGATGCTTCCTCCAATTAATCACACACACACTTACTCAAAAACACACACACACTTACTGGTAGTGCCTGTTGTCCCTTTAGCTCATTTTCTGTTGACATCAAGAGCATCTCAATCTCCTTCACCCTCTTTTCTTTCTCTGGGTCCTCTTCGCTGTAGTGTCTCTATATCACAGGAATCAAAATCAGGCAAAATGAGTTGCGAGTTTGAACTGAATGCGATCAGATAAAAAAACTAGGAAAATCGAAATAACATGAAAACAATAAAGAGAAAATGCGTCATAAAATACAGTAATATTGTGAAATATTATTACCAATTAAAATAAGGGTTTTCGATTTTTATATATTTTAAAATGCGATGGCAAAGCTGAATTTTCAGCAAATTATTCCAGTCTTCAGTGTCACATGATCCTTAAGAAATCGTTTTAATAAGCTGAAACATTTTTTATTATTATAAATGTTGAAACAGTTTTTTTTTTTGCGGAAACAATGATTTTTTTCAGGATACTTTGATGAATAGAAAGTTAAAAAAAATGCATTTATTTGAAACAAACATTAAAAAATGTATTTACTCTTGATCAGTTTAATGCATTCCTGCATTATGGTTTAATTTGCTTTTGGTTACCTGGATAGGAGCAGTGCCATGTTGAGGAATGTTCAAGATGTTCAATTGAAGAGCAAGCGGAAATGGCACCTGAACACAAGAAAAAAAATGATCAATTACCAACCGAAGAATTCATACACCCAACCATTAATTTAACAGGTAAATATATGAGATTTATGAGGTTTTCTCGTACCCGTTGTGATTCAGGCACGTAGTAGGGATACTGATTGCTCATGGAAGAGGCGGGCATGGATGTGTTGGTCGGAGTGTGATTGTAGTTCAGAAGGTGAGGTTTAGCGTAGCCGTTGTTTAGTGGAGTGGGGCTGACTTTAGCAGCGTGCTGAAGGTAGCCCTCTTGCTCGACCTTTCGCCGCATAGTGGAGTTCCAATGGTTCTTTATGGCGTTATCAGTTCTGATGACAAGAAAATAATATGAGATTGTCATAATCACACACAAATACGTAGAATAAAAGCGTTAAATGGCATTTCCTTACCTGCCCGGAAGTAGCTTGGCAATCTCAGCCCATCGGTTTCCAAGTTTCTCATGCGCCTGATAGATGATCTGATCTTCCTCCTCAGTCCAGGATGTCTTCTTCACCTCAGGGTTCAGGTGGTTGTGCCAGCGTTCTCTGCATTGCTTACCGATCCGGCCCTTTAAGTGCTTTGCGATCACAGACCAACGTTTGGGGCCGTATTTCTGAACCAACTCAATCACCTGAGACAGAGAGAAAAGAAAATCGTGGTGAGCAAGTGATTGAAGTGCGGGAAAAGGAAAAGGAGGTGTACGCAGAAAAAGGGGGCCAGAACAACCCAGAGAGAAAGGGAACCAACATTGCATAAGTGTTTTAAGATTGCACACAGATACAGGTAGTGGTATTACGCTGAATATCTGCGAAATACACCTGCCAATGACTTCTGCTGGGTCATAAAAATGACGATAAATAGAGAAACACCTGGTCTCGCCAGTTAATCATTACAACACAACACCCGCTCAATGGATCTTTACTTTCCCGCTCAACTTTCTCCTAGTTGTATGCGGATTAGTTGGTTGTGTAATTGCAGTCCTGTGGCTGTATTTTGGTTATCTGAGGTAACATATTGGTTGTGGTAAGGTTATTTTGTGTACAATTGTAGATGTCTTACCCGTTGGTCTTCTTCTTTCGTCCACGGTCCTTTGATAAGTTCAGGGTTGAGAACTTTCTGCCAACGATGCTGACACTGAACATCTGTTCGATTCTGTGGAACACACACACACACAAGTACAGTGAGCTAACAGAGAATGGAAACTAATTTGGGTTGTCATTGTGGTGTGTAACTCGAATTAAAGTAAATTGTGTGTTTAATATCAGTTCAATGTTCTGCACATGAGATCCCAGGTGTTTCGGAAACTCCACAGAGTGAATCAGAAATGAAACAGCTTTAGTTTCTTATTCTTGTTCGCGTGTTGACATTGACTCATAGCAATAGCTATCTAAATATAGATGATTTTTGACTGCATTAAGCTTATAGTATTCGTTTGTGTTTGAGCCTGATAAGTTTTATACATTTCTATGTGAACATATGCTTCTACCTGAGTGCACATTTGTGTGTGTGTGTGTGTTTGTACATCCGTGTGTGCTTGCAGGTGCACAGTGGATTCTGAAACCCTGCCATATCCCCCCCATTTGACTCTGTTCCAAACTAGGCCAACCAATGAGGAATACCCAATTATGCAAAATCCTTCAAAACGTGCACACACTTCTATACTACCTGATCCTTTGACTATTCACATGCAAATGCACATATATAAAACACCACACCTAACATAACCTAACCTAACCCCCTAAAGCCTAAATACACAAGCCACATACATACACACTCACTTAATCAAAGACACAAACACACACACTCACAGGTAGAAAGCTGGCAATGACTTTCCAGTCTTCTGAACCATGATGCTCTACCAGCCTCTTCAACTTCTCATCCTGCAAAAACAGTCAAAACATTAAATACATAATCGAATGATGCACTGTTAAACAAACAATACATCAATTATATTTCATTAAATAAACACCACACAAAAGCTACTTGAAGAATAAAGGGCTATCAGTTAAACTAAATGTAATGGATACAATATAAACAAAAACACTATTCTAAAACATTTGAATGTCAAAAAGGAGCAAAAATACAGCAATACACTAAAACTTAGTGTGTGCAAGACCATAAAACAATATTTTTTTGCTTTAAATTATATATTAGAATAATAAAGTACACAATTGAAAAAAACAATACACACACGTATATAAAAACCCATTTGTACATGTAATTATTAAAAAAATAATAATTAAAAACTACAAATTAATATTTTTAAAGCTTATTTCCTTTTTTCAAGCATAGATTAGAGGGTTTTACTAAAAAATAACACTCAAACCAAGCCAGACAACAGTTGTGCATACCTCCTCACGGGTCCAGCGTGTCTTGCCGAGGTGACGTTTTCCTGTCTTGGCATGAGGACCATCGTAGTCATGATCATAAATCTCCACATCATCATCATCTTCGTCGCTACTGTAAACACTGGAGGGAAAATGAATGATTGTGAGATAAAGAGAGTAGGGTAATAACCAGGGGGGGTGGGTGGGGGGAGGGGGGGTAAATAGTGAAACAGCAAAAGAGCAAACAACGATGAGGAAAAACGAGCAGATCCTCATGAACATCTCTGATGCGTGTTGTTGACATACATAAAAAAATACCCTTTCACCCCCATACGTCTATCACGCTTTATACAAAAATTAAGCGATAACACAGTCAACACAAAACCAGAGTGGATGAACCAGTACAGCCGGCAGGTTAGGGTGCAGGGGGACACGCTCAGAGAAACCTGTTCTGATGTTTTTGGTTTCCACAGAAACAGCGAGCGTGTGCGTGGACTGGCACTGTTTCATGATGAGAGCGTGTTCAGACCTGCACAGGTTCTGTCAAAACCATCTCACCTGGCCAGCTCTTGGCCAATCACGATAGAGTACGAGCAGACGTGGAGAACAATGTCTCCTGGCCTTTGTGCCACAGGTGTATGCATAGATGTACTTTTAAAACTCACGTTTATCCTTACTGACAGTGCTTAAAGCGAAAGATGAAAATGATAGCTCACTTCCTTGACTACAAGTACTTGGAGACTTGGAACTAGAAATGTAAAAGTCAAAACGGACCTAGCTCACTGAAATAAAAATATATATAGTCAAATAGAAACGGTTTAATCTTAGTGTGCAATGAGGGTTGCTGAATAACTGTACATGTGAGTTTAAATATATGTGGCTGAAACCTTATTCAAAGGAATTTTTGCCTAAGTAGTGAATCATTATATTATGTGACCAATGCAACAACTCATTTTTAACCAGCCGTCTGAGTTTTTTTAAAAATGTTACTTTTTTTTTTTTTTTAATTAATACAAAATTACATGCATATGAAGTGCATGATGCTATGAAATTCGAAACACAAGCTTAAAGGCACAGTGTATGCAAAAGTGAAAAAATCTGTCATCAATTATTCACCTTCATGCTAAACCTGTATGACTTATTTTCTTCTTTCATCCTGCTTAATTTTTCTTCAAAAGGAAATATTAGGGAGGATGACAGCCACAGTCACTTTCATCGTATGGAAAAAAGATGCAGTGAAAGTGACCGAGGCTGTCATACCTTCACATTCTGCCTAAAATCTCTCTCTCTATCTCTTTTTTTTTTCTCGTCATACGCAAAAATTGCATTAGAGTGAGTAAATGATGGCAGAATTTCATTTTTGGTGAACTATCGCTTTAAGACTATAATGCTAGTTGTTCCAAATCCGACAACTGTAACGCGGATAAGTGGATTTAATCCATCCGGCTCACGTATAATCTCAAAATTAATCCAAACGTTATAATAAAACGTTAAAACACACACACACACACACACACACGAACATGTCGAGATGTTTCTGCAATCGCCCGCTATTTTTCAACCACACTCATTACGTTGCCGCTGACATTGTGCCTCAATTGTTTCTGGATCAAAATGAGTGTGTAATTTTTGGGGAAGTACCGACTCACACCGTAACCTGTCCAGCGGACTCTCACGCGCTACCTGCGCGCACGGTGGATGAATGAAAATTTAAATGAACACGAGCGCGAGACCACCGCGCGGGCGCGAGCGGCGAGCGCACATGCCATCCACCTGTTCAGCGCGAGCAGCCAGAGGAAATAACTATTCCGCGGAGAGATGGGTGCGTTTGTAAAAACGCAAGCAAATATAAGCGCTAGATTTCTGAGCATGCATTTCCTAAATGTAATGGTATCAGCACGAACTGTCTAAATGCTCGCATGTGGCTATAGAGCGCAGTCTCGTAAGATAAGGAAATACATGCGCGAAAGTTCATCAAAATGCATAAAACTTTAATCTCACCTGTGTCTGTGCCGCCTCGCCATCCCGCTGTTTAAGAGGAGGGTAGAGAGGTGCTGATGAGTGCGCTCGGCTCAAGTGTGCTGAAGTTGAGTTCTGTCAGCTCCTCTTCGAGGAGGAAGTGCCGATATTAAGCTCTCTAGCGGAGTGTGCGATATTGTAAACAGATCCATCAGACAAAGCTAGTGCTCTCTCCCTCCCGCTAAATTTGGCGCCTCGGGTTCTGCGCATGCGCACAACCTCTACTATTCATTCACCAGAGCGCCTTTTTGAGCGAGAGGTCCGCGCTAATCGTCTACTGGTGCTCTTTTAGAACAATTATATTGTGTTTTTCGAGGTAAAAAGGCAGGGAGGGGTGGCAGCGCGTTTCTTAGAGGACAATGTGGACTCTGAGTGGGAGTGAAAGTTTGGAAAACAGGGGGAAACAGAGCGTGAGGGGTCCGGGCATCCTCCCGCACACTGAGCGCTGCTTCTGCGGTACTGAGGCAGAGAGTAATGGAATCGTACAGGATGGTTCCGATCGCGATTCCTCTTTGATTCGTTTCCAGATTAAATATTTTTTGGGGAAAAAAAAGATAATAATTTAAAAATATTTTCCTAGACGCATGATGAGATCGTTTCATATTTTAACAGAACATATCTTAGAAATAAGAAATAAATATAATATAGTTCTAATACGTGTTTTCCTGCATGCAAAACCCAATTTATGTGATGTTTGTCGGCAGCAAATCAGTAGGCTATTTTAAATACAAATAGAGTAATAAAAAACTCATGGTAACAATTTATTAATTTATGTAAAATACCAATGATTTTAACAAAACTCATAATGTGTATCTCTAACAAGTTGTCATATGAACAACCATAAGAGCAAGTCTCACAAACCTTATGAGATTTCGAGTGGGACATGGGGAAAGTAACTGATTCAGTCTTTTTGATTCACTAAAAAGAACCGGTTCATAGGAGTCATTTGTTCGAGAGTTTAACTACACTGGTCTCCGTATGTATCATAATGTGGATTCAACGGTATTGTTGCGCTTAAATTCAGAGCAGAAACACTGTCAGAGTATTTAGCGAAGTGACGATGAATACACGTTTCAGAACAGTTGACGTCATTCAATACTTTTTCGAATTCGCACTTTTTTCGAATTCGAACAAAGTTCAGGTGTTCGGTTTTGGAGAGCCATTTACCCTGAAATCTAAGTCAAATCATATTAGTTAGAAATCTGCTGTTGTGTTTTTTCCTATGAATTATTTTGATTAAGCTACTATTTATTTCCCTGCTCTCGCTTTCATCGGCTTGCAATAGTTTCGCTTTTCCTTTTCCAGAAACGTACCACCTCTGGGTTGCTGATAATTTCACTTTGCTTCAGTACCCTACCAAAGTTACACAATGCATAAGCACATTTTGTTACTGAAAGTCACGATAAGGTTATTTGTCTGGAACGGAAAAGTAGTGCAGCTTGTTTAAGTTCTCCGACATGTCCAACCTGTTGCCATGTGATAGTCTCCGTAATTGCATAATCATCAAGGGTAACCAGCAAGCTTTTTTTTTTCAAACACTCTTGTGTCTATATGTTTTGTTTTATAGGTTGTCTGCCAATAAAAGTGTGTGTGCTCACTTGGTTGGCACATTGTGACCGTCACTTATCATATCGGTCAGCGCGAGCCATTGTTTCTGACCACTGACGCTCACGTGCTCAGCTCGTGAACGCGCGTCTGTTGTGTCTGCTGCGCGCTGATGACTGAGAGCGCTCATCCATCCATTGCAGAACAAGGAGGGGTTATTACGGGGGTGCTTCATTAAAAGAGAGAAACAAAAAAACATTTAGTCGCCATTTTAGTAGTCTACTTCCCTACGTTGGCATGTGATTTATGACTTACTCATAGATTACGCAACACAGATAGCAAAATATGACAGTATTGGCTGTGGTGTCAAAGTGTTTGAATTACATTGCATAAATAACAGTATATATAGAGCATAATCTAAAAGCACCTTATTGTTTCTCAGTACTAACTTCACAATATTTTGATTCATATTGTTCAAATTCTAGAATTTGAATGAAGAATGACATTGACCAATTAAAATGAAGTATTCCGGAAAGTTGTGTAATTAATTCTAATTAAAGAATATTATTAATACTACTGCAGTTAGTTTTGAAATATAAAAGTAATAAAGAGCATTGCTCAACTGAAAAGCCATGACTTCATGTTTCTGAGTAAAATACAGTAACTAACTAATCTGATGATTAATCGGACCGTGCAACTCACACCAACACCACTCAAACAGTACATGTCTGTAGCTTTTAAAATGCATCTAGAACATCAACTGTACAAGGAGACAAACGTAACATACATTAGTATGTGCTGATGTTAAAGTGCAGAGTTTTCCATTGACCTCAAAATATTTGTGAGTCATTCTGGAAACAAATACCACAAACAGACATACAGACTTAGTGATGTCTGACTGAGACTGACCAGTGTTTAATGTCTAATTAAAATGTTAAATTTGATCTCTACCCCCCCCCCCCCCCCATCATGATACACAGCCACCGAGACAATGTGGGTAACACTTCTTAGAAAGTTGCAGTGAACAAAAACATCCCCCACCGCTCATACATACCACATCGAAGGTGAATCCAGGGTCATTCAAATGTTTATCTCCTGTCTTGTCTTCTACTGTTTGCTACTTTCATTTAAAGTCATCAAAAAGACTATTATTTTGTATGGAATAAGACAGTATTTATTATAAATGATTGATCCATGCATTTTAAATTCATGTGCTCTTGTCATTTTTAATCAAAATAACTTCCTCTCCTTCTTGCAGCAACATCTCTCCTCTGATGATGAGTTTACTGGCGTGAGGGCGGGACAACCTGTCACTTACACGAGACCGACCAATAGCAAGCCACAATGATTCAATGATTAACTCGATGTAGAAACTCAAGTCCCGCTCTACATTTTTTCTTGTTTGAGGTTCAATGGGTGGAGGGTCTAAATTGCAGTTTCAGTGCCGCTTCAAAGCACTAAATAGTTCAAACTTTGACCTGTGGAGGGCAGTAATATACTTAGCAGCACCGGAATTCTCCAAGAAGAAGAAGAAGAGAGTTAAAACGTATATAATTTTTTTTTTTTTTTTTTTTTTTTTTTTTTAGAAAATAACTGTTTGTTTCGCTAGATAAGACCCTTATTCCTCATCTGGGATCGCATAGAACGCTTTAAAGCTGCACTTTGGACGTTCCATCCATTGAACCCCAATGAAATCCACTATACAGAGAAAAACCCTGGAATGTTTTCCTCAAAAAACTTAATTTCTTTTCGACTGAAGAAAGCAAGACATGAACATCTTGGATGACATGGGGGTGAGTAAATTATCAGGACATTTTAATTCATAACTAGTCCTTTAAATAAAGGCCTTCTGAAGTGAAGTGATGCATTAGTGTACGAAAAATATCCATATTTAACAATTTATAAAGTAAAATATCTACAACTTTCCGCCAGATAGCCTTCCGTATTCAACTTACAAAAAACGTCAATTATGCTTGAATAGGGAAGCCGTAGGACATAGCTTAAGCGTTAACCACATGAGACGTTACACTTTCCTCATAAGTTATTTTAACTTGTTAAATATGGCTATTTTTCTTACACAAATGCATCTCTTCAGAAGGCCTTTATTAGCCACCCGGAGCTGTTTATGATGAATGGATTCACTTTCTTGTGCTTCATACTCGTTGCCTTTGTGGCCACGCCCACTTTTACCCGAAAAATAAGTTAGATAGAGAAGAAAAAGACTATATTGCAACTTCTGTTTCATGCTGACTTAAAGTATTATGATCTGCTTATGATCTGTTAGGTTTAGGGTCTTCATGCTTATGTTTTAAAAATCCATTTCCATACAAAGAACATTGTACAAATTGATACAAAATTGCATCGGGGATGCTTTTTCTGCACATGGAAAGAACCCCTCCCACCTGTGTCAACCTACTCTGTAAATTTGATATAACTGGGTCACTCTAAGAAAGCATGAAGCAATGAAGCATCTGTAAATCTGCAGTGCTGAGTGTGTTTTTAAGTTAAATTTAGACATGTTGTCAAAGTTTAAATGTCATGCAGATGTGAATGAAACCTTTTTAGCACATACAGTATCAGATTAGTGACTGTGGTAAATCTCTCCTATTATCTATCTGTTTACTTGCTGTTCAGAACAACTTCATTTATACATTACCTCACTATTCCCGACTTATACGACATTACAATGGAAATGAATTCAACATTCACCCAAACTCCTATCCTCTCCTTTTATATTTTTGATAATTCGCCATATGTTTTCATACAGCCCAGACTGAAAGGCTCATTTAGATACGAACAGGGAACTAAGAAATCAGCTTAGTTCCCTGTTCATATCTCCTAAATTATTCCACCGAAGGGTCATCAATTTATTGAAAGTATTGAAACTGAAAGATCAAGATCCTAAAAAAATCTGATACAGCAGAGAGGAGGAAAGAGATTGAAGGTGGTTTCCAGGAGTAGGTTTTGCAGCTGCGGTCTTGTGTTCCAAGGAGAGATAAACCTTATAGGGGATTTTTATTTTCTCTCCACTTGGGCTGCGATGGAGGTCAAAAGATTAATTAAACACATGACAATAAGTGAAATATATACAATTATAGATATAGTTGGAAAACCCACTGTGGACAGTTGTGGTTACCCAACTATCATGCATCTGCGTTAATCTAAATAATCTCATGAATTCATAAATTTAGTTTGATATAAGAATTGTATAATTTGAATTGTAGAGCAAAAAGTCTCTTTTTATCCTTATTAATAATAATAATAATAATAATAATTCAATGTAACGTTAACCACATACACATATATTTATTTTGTATATTTGTCTAAATATTTCCTGATAGCACAAAGTAATAATGTTCATACTGACATCTCAGACATATCATTGTTAATTCATGTTTGATTTATAACTATACATTATATACTACTATATTATAATATAACATTGTAGAACAAAAAGTCTCTATTACACTTGTTATTAACTATATTATTTATTGTACTGCAGAGTTAACACAGAGATATATAATCATAATCTAGGGCCATATGTGTCCATATAAGTGAATGTTTATCCTTTACAGAACTTGTGTTCTTCAGTTTTTCCTAAAAACAAAACAAAAACAAAACAAAAAAACAATTATTTATCTGGAATCTTCTTCGTATAGTTTAGGCTTAGCTGGCTCTCAGAATCTAAATTTGTAAATACGCCGAGTATTTCGTCACTGCGCATGCGCGTAACTCCTGCTGATGGCCGTCAACATGGCGGCTGTGAAATAAGACGCATGTCTAAACTTTCACTGACAATTGATATTTTGCCTCGCGTACTTTGTTTATGTGAAAGAAAGCCATCGAACAAAAAATGTCCCGCCACAGGAATGTCCGAGGTTATAACTACGACGAAGGTACATACGGGGAATATGATATTTAACCGCTTTTATGTAAAGAGGCCTGTATGAGTGCTAGTTAGCTGTCTTATTTATACAGAGTTCAGTGCTGCAGATAATGTCAGACTGCTGTCGTGTCACTGTTTCTGATGGTAACAGCTGGACTGTAACGCGTTCTGTGCGTTTACACTCAAATGTTTGTATTTAATAATTGAAAACAACAGTTTGCGTTACTTTACATCTTGCCTTTATGTTTCTGTCTGTTCTGGTGATCATAAATACGCCGTCTAGTTTATATAAGACAAAAGGAACAGCAGGATTCTTTTTCTTGTTGAGATTAATAAATTCACTCTATTTCCACCCATTATTAGTGACTTTTAACTGGCAGCTTTTTTAAGAACTGTTGTTGCATTGCTTCAGCTGGTGCAGCTGACTAAGCAAAGCTTTTTTGGCCCTATCAATGCTCTTCTGTTTGTTGATGCAGTGGATTTGCTTTAACTATAGCTTTTGTGGTTTGGAGTAAAACAGAATTGTCTCAATTTGTTTCTTTGTTTATAGACTTTGAGGATGATGACATGTACGGGCAGTCAGTGGAGGATGACTACTGCATCTCTCCTGCCACTGGTTTGTTTTCATAAAATTTGCATGTGATTTAAATAATTGTGTAAATTCCTTATTTTTACAATGCCAGTCAAATAGATCAGTCATAAATCACAATTGCAAAATGAAAAATGTAATGTTATTAGATTATTGCTTATTTAATTACCATTTGCATTTCATTTTTAGCCATATATGGTGGATTAAATTAAAAAAGTTTTGGTTTTAACCCAGTAATCTGAGTTTTACTGTCTTATAGGACCCAGTGCAATGCCATTTATCAAAATATAACATTTGCAATGTCTTTTCCCCAAAATGTACCTCATACTTGCACGCATTCACATGTTGAGTCATGGGATAGTTCACCCAAAAATAAAAATTCTGTGATCGATTACTCACTCTCATGTTTTTCCGGACGCATAACACTTTCATTCAACTTCAAAACACGAAGATATTTTTAATGAAATCTGAGATTTAGATCTATCACTCCATTGGAAGTCATTTCACCCCAAAATCTGACGGTTCAAAACAAATTCAAATGGTTCAAGCGGTTTATTCCAAGTCTTCTGAAGAGACATGATTGCTTTATATGATGAACAGATTTAATTTAGGATTTTATTCACATATAATTATTGAGTATACATAGAGTACTCAAAAATGGTTTATGGAAGAGCAATCTAGTTGCTTGACACACGAGAACAAACCTCAAAAGTTCTTGCAGAAGCTCAAATGTGCTGTGTGACACACGAGAATGTACATGCATCAGTTTTGGGCGAATATACTTATAGTGGAGGGACAGAAATCTCTTGGATTTCATTAAAAATATCTTTTCTGTTCCGAAAATGAAAAAGTCTTATGGGTTTTGAACGACATGAGTGTGAGTAATTGATGATAGAATTGGTGACAGAACTGACATTTATACTGTATAATATTGATGTTCATTTTTGTCTGTTCTGGAGATGATTGGGAATTCATGTTTCCATAGCCGCACAGTTTATCTACTCGCGTCAAGACTCAAGGCAGGCTCGACATGTAGAGACCGTGGAGGAGGAAGAATATGAGGAGGAAGAGGAGATGCCAACCTCTCCAACCATCACAAGCACACTAGACCCACTACAGCAAGGTACACATTGACCTAAAGGGATAGTTCACTGAAAAATGAAAATTATCCCATGATTTACTCACCCTCAACACATCCTAGCAGTATATGACTATTTTCCTTCAGACGAACATAATCGGAGATATTTAAAAATATCCTTGCTCTTCCAAGCTTTATAGCAGTAGTGAATTTTGATTTTGAAACCTAAAAAATTCATCCATCCATTATAAAAACAATAATCCATACGGCTCTAGGGGGTTAATAAAGGCCTTCTCAAGCGAAGTGATGCATTTCTTTGTTAGAAAAATATCCATATTTATAACCTTAATTCAAATAACAAGCTTCTGGCTTGTACACACTGTGCAAGTCGACTTGCGCCAAATGAGTAACCCCTGACGTGATGTAGGATTTCTTACAAAAACCAATCGCTTCGCTTCAGAAGGCCTTTATTAACCCTGTGGAGCTGTATGGATTACTTTTATGATGGATTGATTGACTATCTGGCTAGTAAGATTATCTGATTTTAGCTTTAATATTTTTAATGGCAGTGCT
The DNA here is from genome assembly GCA_038088235.1 of Zacco platypus. NCBI lineage: Eukaryota > Metazoa > Chordata > Actinopteri > Cypriniformes > Xenocyprididae > Zacco > Zacco platypus. The sequence goes on from CM076067.1 coordinate 13,899,588, forward strand.
TCAAAGGGAATAAATATAGAGACACAAATCTCAAAGGATTTCAGAGGGCTGACAGTCTAACAGTTAGCCTAAGTGTTGCAGTGTTGTGTCTTTAAAAAATTTGCCTTATTAGGGTCTGGTGGACTAAATCAGGCTAACCAGCTTCCTTAAGACTAAATTTTCAGACGACCCAACAATTAGTGAAATTTGAGAATATGTACTCTAATGTTCAAATGTTGGGGTTTGTAAAATCTTAAATGTTTTTGAAAGAAGTCTCTTATGCTCACCACTTCTGAATTTTTTGATCAAAAATACAGTAATATTGTTATCAAGCAGCAACCTCCCGCAGTTTCTCTTGAAGCCAATACAGAGGTGACTTAAACTGCAATTCATTGACTGGCTGCTATGGACAGGTTCCAAAAGAGAGCAGAATCTCATTGAGCCCCTTGTTAAAATGCCCAACTTTACAACAGAAAAAAAAAACGTTTACAGCCTGGTACAAATTGTAGTTTTGGTCTATACAGCTAATTTTGTTCTTCATGACAACTGTGAGGAGGGTGAATTTTTATATCCTTAGTTTGAGTTAACTCAGTCAGGTCGAGCTAGGCGGGCGTAGTTTCAGCAACCAGGCACCTCAGTTCCAACAATGTCCTGACTCTTCGCCTATTTTTTTTATTATTGACCCCAATCCATTGAAAGTTAGTAAAGATTAAACTTCAACAATAGTGCTTTTGTACTGAAGTGCAAAAATTAATAAACTAATCCTTTGTGTCTGTCGAAAAACATTCAGGTTTGAGGAATGTTTACATTCCATTAGGAATATGTATTCTATCAGATGTCCTCATTTTACATTAATATGTTTGTGTTTACACAGGTCAGTTGTATTCCTGTTTGGACCAGATGAGAGCAGTACTAGGAGACTCGATTCCAGACTCCACGCTGACTCAGGCAGCTCTTAAATACGACTGTGACCCTCACCGGGCCCTTGATTTCATTCTAACTGAGGAGAACACAAATACACACGCCCCTACAACCAGAACCAACACACAGCCCGAGCCTACCACCACAGCTGCACCACAGAAAGGTACACACACCCATCCACTCAAAACCAGAACACAGCAACCAAAAAACCTTACACACCATTATAGCACATTAACTACCCAAAACACATCTGTGTCACTTCCACTTAAAAATGTGCCCTCTTATGAATTTTAATCCAAAATGAAAATGAAAACCACTTCAGCAAGACCACAGATAGTTTAAACACACAAAGTTGGCATGAGGTCTCAGGGGAAAATATTAAACTCCAGGGTTTTTCCAAAACTGGGGAGAACCTAAAAATTTTTTGTTGTTTCAGTCTCAGAGGCTATAAATAACTGCAAATAATAAATAATAGAAAATTATTAATTAAAGTACTACTGCTAATACTGATATTATTATTTGTGATATTTGTTATATTTTAAAGACAATTTTCTACTTTTACCTTTACAATTTATGTATGCAGTTTAAAAATGTAAGATACTAATTTTTCCCTAGGCTTCAACTGCTAACATTTTTTAAAGTTTTTTTATTTACATCAACCAGACTGAGTTTCTATTTGTTGTTGTTTTCTCTGATCTCTATCTCTGCTATCCTTATTTTTACCGTGTATAACGTATTGCCTTTTTCTTGCTCTCTCTGTGGTCTCGGCTAACCATTGATCGCCTCCTCTTCCTCTTGGTTGCACTCTCTGACTACGATTGGCCCTCGTAAGGTAAGGAGCCTTATTGTCTTCCTCACACGATAGTATTAAGACTGTATCAAGTGCACATTCATGCAAACCCCTGAAACAAGACAGTGGTCAGTCTTACAACCTCAGTGATCTGTTAGCCACGCCTGAACCAAACAAGATTATACCTACATCTCTGAATCCTCCCTCTGGTCTGGGAAGTTTGGCAAAAGACCATTTAAAAGTGGCTTCAAGTCATAATTTGGGCAGTGATGGTACTTTAGGACAAAGTTCACTCGCCCAAGTAATGGCTCAGCATGAACAGAAGTGTACAAACATTCCTCCTTTAGTTGCCTCCACGGGTGTCTCATTGGATTACACAGTTCCTCTTACTACCAGTCCTTTTGGTTCTTTTCTTGGTGCTACCGCCCCACTTTCTGCAGTTCTATCTCAGGGTCCTATTGTGCCACCTTCTCCCGGTTTGTCTGTTGGCTCAGGGGTGACTCTCTCTTCTGGTTTCTCTTTGGGAACCTCTGTCCCAGCTGGTCTGGGTGTGACATCCTCCTCAGCTCTTCTAACCTGCTCTCTCAGTAGTTTGGCTCTGCAGGATTCCCAGCGGTCCCCCCTTCTTCCTGTCTCCTTAGGAGGTTTGAGGTCTGTCCTGCAAAGCAGTGGGCCGCTGGGGGTACCTGGACAAGGAAAGAGCTCTGGGAGCCTTTCATTGGCTGACCTGATTCAGGAGCACCAGGACAGCAGTCCCAAACTCTATGACAATTTACCAGGACTCCAAAACTCAAATTCTGGTACACAAAACAATACGCACATCCAAAAACCTATCCAGACATCTGCTCCTCCGGGGTTTTCAGAGGCACCATCCCTGTCTGAACTCATGTCCCGACACCAAACGTCACTTGCATGCACTGCATCACGAAAGCGTGAAAATTGCTCTAATCATCAAGCATCGAACAAATCTGCAACAGCATTGCCTAAGCCCCCCTCGCTAAGCTTAAATCGGAGCGTCGATCTTAGCGCACTTATGTCCCAAACATCTCCGGACAGTCGCTCACCGACCCTTTTGAGTTTTACACGTGTCTCAGCTGGTGAGAAAAAACGTATGTTTGCTAAACCATCAATTTTCGCGTTAGCATTGTGCGTGCACGTGAGAAGCGAGAGGAGTCGGCGCAGTAGAGCGACGCATAATGCTTTCTTATACAGCAGACAGATGGAGAGAGTGAAAGAACGAGTGCAGTGTCTACCTCTCCATCACATCGCCCCGTTTTCTTTCGACACGCCCTCTCCGGATGACATAGTCAAAGCGAATCAGAGAAAAGCTTTTACTCGAGACTGACTTTTTTTTTTTTCTCAGAACATTTTAAGTCTCCCAAACTTAAGTCTGAACTCTATACATATAAAACAATTTTAAGGCTCAGGTTCATTCTTACACAAGATTATGACTTTACAGTTTCGCCCCAAAGGAGCAGGGCTATATCTAGAAGTTGTCAGACTGAATGCTAAATAATAGTGTTTTGTTTATAAAATGAAAAGCATAGATTAGCCTTTATAACTTTGGAAAATATGAACATTCAGATGTTAATCATAGATCAGCACTCAAATTTTTGTACATTTGAGGCCTGAAATTATTACTTGAAGAACTGGCAATTTTATAACATTGCCCATAGTATTCTTTACATTTTTGTATTTTGTAATTTTTTTTTTTTTGTAATTTATTTACAGCTAACATTTCACTGGAAAGCTATGAAGGACTGTTGTTCTAAAATACCACAATGTCAGATAATACTTTAGTATTACTTTTAAAATCTTCATATTTTAATATTTTCACTTTGATTTTTCATATTTTCACTTTTTTTAAAATAGTTCATTAGGATAAATGTATATTTTTGTACTTGATTATGTAGTTTTATCACATTCTGACAAATTATTGATTAATTCTTTCACTCCGTCTACATTTCGGAAAGAAATTACACAGTAGGAGCAGATAGGGTGCAGAAGATAAAAGAAAACAAAAAACAGCAGATTCTCTCCACAGCTGTTTTGCTGCCATTTGAAATGAGGTGCAGTGCTGGTTTACCACAAACACAGAAAGAGGGAAGACATTTGGGTTTGGGGGACACCTGGAGTTTTTCCTATGATGTGTTTTGACATCCAACACTGTAAAAGTGTTTTATTTATTATAATTAATGTTTAATAGACATTTTGATATTTGTTTTTTCAATTGTGATTGTCCGCTGCATTTTTAAGTTGTTTTAAAGCACTAATGTACACTGATGTTGCCATGGGCCTGACTTTTGTATATATTCTGAAATAAAGATTTTCCAGTTTCATCTCTGAGATTGATGTTGAGGAGTGTACAAATATGTGGGGGCGGAGGGGAACTTGTGTGCTTGTTTTTGCTCACCTAAAAGGGTGTGTTAGCTTGCGGTGTTTATCACTTACGTGTGACTGCGTCTATGTGTGAGTGCGCGTTCATGTACATATAAAACAGAGAGTCTTTGTGGCCACATTAAGGTGTTAACACGCCCAAAGCATATTGGAAGAGATTTTTACAAAGTCTTTGCTTTCATTGTGGTAGACCATCCACCATGGGAGATGATACACACATGCACAGATCTGAAGATGGTCTGAAAACACACTTACACACACACACACACACCTGCATATGCATGTTTAGATTTCCTCATTGCACACTGACCTAGTGTCTAAAACAGTATAATCCTGATAATCACTTGAAAAGTAGGTGTTCTTTGGGACTGTTGGTGAGTTAGAATTAGTTGAGCCTAGATAAACTAGATTTAATTAAGAGACTACATGTTCTGGCCATTTAATCACTGATGGTTCTTGTTGGGCTTAGATGTTCACTGAATTTCTTCATTGAAATGCACCCAAAATTACCAGTGATGCTAGTAGTTTTAGTACTATTGTTTATACTTGGTTGGATGTTTGAAACTGCAAATCTTAAAGATTCTTAAAAAATGAAAAGTGTCTTTTTTGCACCTTCATGCCGCTCCAAAACATTCCATCTCCGCAGAATATGAAAGAAGATATTTTGAAGAACTGTTTATATCCATACATTGAAAGTCAATGGGGTCCAAAACAAAATAGACCTTTTTCAAACTATTGCCTTTTGTGTCTTGCAGTTTTGAAACAACATAAGGGTTGATGACAGAATTTTCATTTTTCTGAGAACTATACTTTTAAATATTAAACTTTAATGTATAACCTTGAATGATTCTTCAAATCGTGCAGTTTGAGGAGAGGTGTGTTTTTGAATTTCTAACAAAGTAGACTTCTTATTTTGCAACTGGCCAAAAAATCCCTTACTTACATTGAAGGAGGGAACTGTGCCATATCTAGAGACCAGAATATCATTTTAATTAGCTCTTTTGGCATATAACAGTAAGCAGCAACATTAAAACCCATTAAAATATCCTTAGCAACAGCATAGCAATGCCCTGGCAACCACCTGGAGTACCCTAGCATCACGACAAGTTTTGCATAGGCAAACATTCACTGTTTTCTAAAGAAAATGCAAAAGTTTTTCTTTTCTTTTTTTTACTGTTAGGATGCTTTGACTGCACACACTTTGTATCTTTCCTTCTCGTGTGTGTTGTTAACTCTCTGTTTGCCGAGCGTGGGTGAAGACCTGCTTTTGAAAAGCATGGTGCAGCTCACCTTTCACACTCGCTTGTCTTTAACTCCTTTTTTGTAAATTCTATCTTTTTGCCATCTGACCATCTCAAGTCATCTATCCCTTTTTTCCCCCTTTGTTTTTCGCTGCCTTCTTTTGCCACCCACACAGGAAAGAGTGACTGGTTTACAGCTGGCCCTGTTACTGCTCTTTGACGTTTTCTCCCTTTTTTGCACTTTGTGGCTTTTGCAAAATGGTGATATGTCATTGTGTCTGCTGTGAGTCTTGCAGCACTACATAGATTGGTCAGAAAGCGAGAGAGAGAGAGAAGGTTATTGACCCTATTTGAGAGTGTGAATAAAGATCATTCGTAGCTAGTTTTCTCCTCCTCTGTCAGACTGCGTCTTGTTTTGTTTCTTTGCTCTCCCTTGAATACTATCAGCAGAACTAGATGATTTTATTAATTTAGACTCTGAAGACTTGTACAGATTTCTTACTCAGTCAACTATTTAGTTGAGCTAAAAGAAATAGAATTGCTGATTATGTTTAATATTGGTGTTTGCTAAGTTAAGCATCATACTTGGAGTTCTAGATTTTGAAGTCCCTAACCCTGAGACTTAAACTTTGGCACGTAGCTGGTCCTGAACTGTGTGTGCTACAGAGATGAATGATGCTTCAATTCTTGTGGCTTGTTTCTGAGAACTGTGCTATTACTTTTACGAATGATTAGAGTTGTGTTTTTTTTTTCACCTGTGGATGATAAAATGGACTATATGTATCTAGTGTTTTAAATATCAAAATCATGGCTGGTTTTAACTTGGTAAACTAAAAAATTGTGTAGCAATAGCCTAAAATTGCTTGGATTTCGACAACCGTAGCAACCACCTAGCAACACCCTTGTAAGCTAAAAACAACTATCCTATGTTCAAAATTGAATACTTCACTACTATATAGTATGCATAGTAGAGTAGTATGTCCGTATACGTACACTGTGTCTGAATATGCCTACTTCTGTACTATATAGTAGGCAAAAAACAGTATATGAGCGGAATTCATAGTTTTCATAAAACAGTACACAAAAAGTACACGGATGACCTACTACTTCCAGTGAGATTCAAGTGTGCATACAATGGACACTTTATTATCACATGAGGCAATGGGAGAGGATTTATGAGTGGCGGTTAGTGCTGGCCGGTATACCGGTTCATACGGTAAACCGGTTTCAATTTCGAGACCGATATGTATTTTTCAAAAACCGCCATACCAGTGCGTCGCTGAAACAGCTGCTTGTATCTATTTTAATGGCCATGAAGCGCTATGTAGTATATAGAGAGCAGACTTCTAGTAACTGCATAACCTTCTTACACTAATGGAAACAACTTTATAACACAACAATAAATAACTCACAAAACTCTCTTTAATACTGCAAATACCATGTAAAGCCAAATGATTTCCTCGATGCCGAAAACACGGATGAAATCACAGAATCCAATCACAAGAACTTACTGTATAAAGCGGAACGTCACAGAATTTGGCTGTATTTGGATGATAATGTTAAATCAAAAGTAGGGCTGTACAATGAATTGAATATCAATACGGACTAGTGTCTGAATATTAAAGCTAAAAAAGACTGCTGTTGAAATCTTACGTCTGTATGAGCGACCGCCGCAGTTTCGTCTACTACTACACAAACTGAAGCACGCGTGACACTCGCGATGATGATTTCAGTGTCCGCTGCCCCACTCAGTATACATGAGCTTCTTCAGCAGAGCTGCTCTTAGAGTCACTTTATGAACATTTCACCGTTTAATTAAATAGAATCTGTCTGCAAGAGGGGAGTGTAACTTGAAATTGTCCAAATCACACAGAACCACACGAGATGTCAAGAGTTGATGCGAGATCGGAGCTCCTTACTCGGTAATAATAGAAGGGATACAGCGCACATGAATATTGCGTCCTTTAATATTTATTTATTTAAATCAATTACTGTATTTGCAGTATTGTGTTTATCGGTGTTTATCACTTACGTGTGACTGCGTCTATGTGTGAGTGCGCGTTCATGTACATATAAAACAGAGAGTCTTTGTGGCCACATTAAGGTGTTAACACGCCCAAAGCATATTGGAAGAGATTTTTACAAAGTCTTTGCTTTCATTGTGGTAGACCATCCACCATGGGAGATGATACACACATGCACAGATCTGAAGATGGTCTGAAATAAATATTTATTTATTTAAATCAATTACTGTATTTGCAGTATTGTAAGGGTAGGTTTTTTTTTTTTTGTTTTTTTTTTAACTATAATTGCAGTTTATTAATTTGATAGTATAATTATTTTGTTTTACTACTAGCTGTTGTTTCATACTTAAGATTCGACAGCAATATAAGCTCATCTTACACACATTTCATTCATAAAACATAAAATAATTTACTTTAAAAGATTGTTTGATGTCCACGCTTGTTTCTTCACGGAAGGCGTAACTTGAAGGGGCGTAACTTGAAGTACGTTGTTGTACTGCTGGATGCAGACAGACCCATCTCGTTTAATTTGATAAAGCTATCGTCATGTCGTGTCGTATACACAGGAAGCGAAGGTAAAAATAAATGTTCGGTATAACTTGAAACCACAAAAATATTACTATTGTACAATAGATTGTTCTTCGATTTAATATAGATAATAATAATAATAATAACAACACCGTTTATTAACACACAAACTCAAAGGTCTTCGTTGAAATGGCAGAAATTGCATAGTAAAAATGTAGCCTATTTATTATGAATAATAATAATTAATAATTATTATTTAATAATGAAATTCATTTGATTACATTTTTTTTAATACATTTTTATTTTTAATATATTTTTCTTGTACACCTGACAGTAAAATATGCCAAAATAAATGTTCAGTGAAAAAACAAAACAAAACGTGATATACCGTCAAACCACCAGAATCTTGAAGAAAAAAACCGTGATACAGATTTCTGGTCAAACCGCCCAGCACTAATGGTGGTGAAGTGCCATGACTGACGCTGTTTGATCACGTGACAGTAACAACACAGCGGATGTAGGACGTCCTAAATTTTATTCATACTACCCATATTCGTACTATAAATAAAATACTTTTTTAATAGCCGTAATTCAAATGTAGTACCTACTCTGAATGCAATTTTTTATGTTTCAAAAAAAATATTAGAAAAAAATAAAACATTAGAACCTTTTTTTGCAATTTTTTTTTTTTTTTGAATTCTTGAATATTTTGCAAACTAATGTGGCTTGGTGGTTTCTAGAGGTTTCCTGAATCTGATTGGTACTTCTGTAGCTGCTTGGGTGTTCAGAGTGATTATAAGGGAGTTGCTTGGTGATTTAAAATGTTCTGAATCTGAGGGATTTCAAAAAGAAAAGTGAAGTAACATGACTTGAAGGCCAAGTATGGTAACAGAATTTGTCCTCCGCATTTAACCCATCCAAGTTAGTGCACACACACCGCCCGGGGAGCAATTGGGGGTTATGCTCAAGGGCATCTCAGTCATGGGTCGTGAGTGTAAAACTGAGCGCTGTTCGTTCAATCCCCCCCACCTACATTTTCCTGCCGGTATTACGAATTGAACCCACAACCTTCATGTTACAAGTCTGACTCTCTTAACCATTAGGCCACGGCTGCCACGAATAAAATGCAGATTTAACCATTTAGAATGTTGTTGTTAGTGTTCTAAATGTTGGTTACTAAAGTGCTGCTTGGATGTGGCAAAGGTTTTCTTAAAATCTAGTTTAAATTGGTATTGTAAAGATGGAGGTGTTGAGAAGAATGCCCCATTCATGCCAACTTATTGGCCTTTCCCTGTTTATGAAAGATAAATAAGTACAATGTGTGATGCATCTGAGGGCATCTGTCATGTTCATGTATTGTTTTCAGCAGGTGTGTACCGTAAGGGCAAGGCCGATTGTGAGAATCTGTAATAGTGTGTGAGGTGTCATTGTGAACTGAGGATCTCTGAATGGCAGTGGCATTATGAGTGTTCCGGGCTTTCCCATAGTTATGGGACATCCGTGCTATGCTCAACACAATCAAAATAACTGATATGTAAAAGAAAGGGATGAAAAATAAGCTGTAGAGAAGATAACGTAGGTTGGAAGTGTTTTGGAAAGAAAACTGTTCCTTTTTGGGGTTTTTGTATGGGTTTATTTTCTTGTTTCTTTCCAGGACTTGTTACACTAGTGCCCCCTACTGGAGCAAAAATATGTTTAACACATTTAATTTTCCAGAGCTGTTTAGTGTTTGAGATGGAAGTGTCTTATTTTTGAATTTTAGTGCAACAATGGTTGAATAACACTATTGAATATGATTCATAATGAATCGCAGGGAACACACAGATCTAGAAAGATCTAGTAAGGACATAGTGAGAGATGTGTGTACAGTCACTGACAGCAAGTAAAAGATAATCGGGTAGGATCATGTCTCACTGTTGTTTGAATAGGCTGGATCCGTTTTTCTAGGAAGAGCACATTTACATATCCTGAAGGGTGTGTGTCTCAGTCTATTTTGTGCTGTATGTGGGCTATTTTTCTACCTGTTTTTTTTCGTCATCACAGTTGAGTAATTACTTACAACTAGTTACATTATAGCTAATGCGTGCAATATTGCCACAAGCATAGAAAGTATTCATAGTGCGGAAATAAACAATATAGATGCTCAGTAAGGTGACAAATGTAAAAGCTATGAATATGGATAAATAGTAATAGAAAAAAGACAAAATAAAATGGAATTCAACAGGAGTGAATTTAAATAATAAATGGTATATGCAAAATATAAATAAATGCAGTTTGGTGATTCATATTAACATGTTCACATGCTTTTACCCACTGCCCCTCATTTCCTTGATCCCAATTTTTTTTTTTTTTGTATCCGTTTTTGGTAAATGTTTTTGTATTTTATAGTTGTATCAGTTTTCCTTTTTTGCTGTTGTAACTTTGCGAATACATAGCATTGGACCTCTTTGTCACAAAAGAGTTGAATTTGGCAGCTCAGAATGTTCTGGCGGCTGCGTGTGTAGAGATATGTTGTGTGGGTGTGGTTTGTGTGTGAAGTGTTGCTGAGTGTGTGTGTTCAGATGGGAGATATTTGTGGGTGTGGCCGAGTGTGTGTGTGTGTGTGTGTGTGTGAGAGCAGGTGAACTGCTATCTGCATTCCCCAGCACTTCCTGTCCCTGTAACAGGTGTGTGGGTGTGTTTGTTGTCGTCTTGAGATCTGTGTGCGTAAAGGGTCCTTGTGCTGTGGCCATTCCAACTCAAACACATCTGGGCATCTCAGTTTATATAACAATGCAAACACAAAAACATTCTCATGTTATGATAATTTTAACAGATGATTAACTTTTTTTTTTCCACAAGGTGAGTCACACATGTCAGATTCTCCCAAAGTGTTTTTTTTTTTTTTCTCTCTCTCTTGAAACTTTTTTAAGATCTCCGCTTTACTGGCTCGTCTTCTCATCTTTTTTGTTCTGGGAGGTTAGAGGTTGCTTTATTTTTACACATTAACCCTCTGTCTGCTGGAAGTGCACAGTCAGTGTGGGAGTGGGAGTGACGTACCAGAGTTAACCCTTTCCTGGCCAGAGCGTTCGCTGCTCAGAACGAGATGACTGGCTGTGGCCGTTGTCAACGAAACGGCTCTACTGCTATGACGAGACACCTTGCAAATGCAGCAGCCATTTACCTTACAGGGACAGAAAACTGCTCTCTCTCATCCTCATTTTCTTTCTTCCCTTCCCCCTCTCTGGCTCTGAGAGGCTGTTTTGGTGCAGCACGGAGGAGTTGACTCATGAATTTCAGTAAGATAGCGAGAAAATGAGGCTCAGCAAGTCGAGTGTACTGACACACACATCTGCTCATCTGGAAATGAGTAACCCTTCATACTGTACCAAACAGGAAACTCGACTTTCATAAAATATACTCTGTCATACATTTCTGAAGGTAACGACATGTCAAAGTAGTGTCGCGCAAAAAAGCTTGCTTTGTGACAGAAAAGAATTCTGAATTGTTTTTGAACCTTTTATAAATGATTAAAGTTAATTAATTATTAAATATCAATAATAAAAGTAATAAAAAATCAATATAATATGAATATTATTATATTATCCCAAATTTAGTGTATGCGTGTTGTTTACATCCTAGCAAAAGTACGGGATGCTCCAGAGAGTCGTGTCGAAGCGGAGGTTGTCCCGAAGGTCGCCCGGATGACTGTGTCAGGCAAGAAGCAGACCATGGGCTTTGATGTGCGAAGGTAAGCCAATTGAGGTAACGTGGAAGTGGTTTAAAGATGTGCCCCGGTAACCCAAACATTGCAGGTTCTAACCTTATAAGGGATGCTCTCTGAACTATGTGATCTTTCACTGTCGTTCACCATTAAACAAAGCATTTAACCACAACTCTCTTAACAGGGACTGTCCCTATAATAAATTCACTGCAAAACTGTCTCCTAATCAGACACGATTGTCTCGTTTTCAGTGATTTGTTTTTTTCTTTTCTTTTTTTCCCCAGACCAGACTGAACGCTAGCGACACGCAGCCGCTCACGAGATATTTGATAATATGTGGTTATGTCGTTTTAGCTCAATATACATACATTTCATGATGGAATCTTTGGATATACATGCATTTAAAGGAGGATACATTAATGTTTTTTGAAATAATTGACCTTCGTCTTGATTACTCATTGCTGAACTGCTGTAGTGAGCCATCCGCTCTTATCGCTCTTGCAGTTACAGTCCTTAATTGTACTGAATTAATTCTCCGAACCAGGCCAAGTCTACCTGCATTGCATTCTGGGATAGCAGAAAACCACAGACATTGCTGGTGCCTGTAGATTAATCTCACATTCACAAACACGAACCCACAGCCTATCACTCGCACTCCTTCAGCCACAGACCACACCCGTCGAGCTCAAGAAGAAGGGTGTAGGGGTTTCTGCAGGTGGAGCACCCAATGTACTTTAATTTAATAGGTTAAGTTCAGAGCAGTTTCTTGTGACCTGTGCTAAAGTTTCCATAGTTTTTCTTTTTCAAAAGAATTTTGTAGGTTTCCACTAACATTATGTTGGTATTTTGAGTTTAAAAAGTTGTCTATAGATTGTACAGTCTACAAAACACAAAATTATACACTACTGTTCAAAAGTTTGTGGTTCCGAATATTTCTTTGTTTTTTTTGACAGAATCTAATATTTTTATTCATCAATGCAGTAAAGACATTAATAATGTTACAAATAGATGCTGTTCTTTTGAACTTTTTCTATTCATCAAATATTTCTGAAAATAATTCCACAAAAATATTAATAACCATAACCGTTTTAACTGTGATAAATGTTTCTTGAGCACCAAATCAGCATGTTCGAATGATTTCTGAAGGACACTGATAACTGGAATAATGACGCTGAAAATTCAGCTTTGCAATCAGAGGGATAAATTGCATATCCAAATGTTTTCTAATTGATATTAGTTGTTTTAAATTGTTATAATATTTCATAATGTTACTGTTTTTATTACTTTTTAGATCAAATAAATGCAGCCTTTCTGAGCACAGCTCAAGCTTTTCAACACCAGTGTACCTTTCTACAAAATTCCAATAGACAAAAATACAAAAACATGGCTTGTGAAAATTAGACGCAGTGGAAAGTACTAAATGGATTGTACATTTATCTCAGCTTTGTTTGTTTTTTTGCAGCAAATAAACAGAATAATGATTGTTTTTTTACGATCAAGATTAATACTCAAACCATCCTAGAATTTCTGAAGTTACATTTGCTTTTGTGTCCCTTTATAGTGCGGAAGAAAATGGCGTCGTTGCCTCATCGGTTCGCAGAGGGCCGAGTCCAGAGGTCACCGCTGCACCAACCACAGAGACCCCGTCCAAACCGGCTGTGAGTGAAGACTCTAACGCCCCGACCCCATCTCGACCAGCTGGAAAGAGCAAACAGCAGCTCAACATCCGTGCGGAACTGGAGAAAAGACAAGGAGGAAAACCGTTACTCAACCTTGTGGTCATAGGCACGATATCCTCTCTGTCACTATTCAGTCACATTATCATGCAGTTCATTTTTTGGTCCTATTTGAATTCTTTTGATTAGTCCAATTACCTGGTGAAAAAAGAATAAAGCTCTAAGAGGTGGCCCTCAAACACTTTAGCCACATGTATGAACGTGACTAGATAAACCATTGTATATGTAGTGAATGTGGAACTTGAACTTTATGTTTTGTGTGTATAGGTCATGTAGATGCTGGTAAGAGCACTCTTATGGGTCATCTGTTATATCTGCTGGGGAACGTTAATAAGAGAACCATGCATAAATATGAGCAGGAGGCCAAGAAAGCTGGAAAGGCCTCGTTCGCCTATGCGTGGGTACTGGACGAGACAGGAGAGGAAAGAGACAGGTTGGTTTAATACAAACACATTCAGCTGTCATTCGAAAAATGTGACCCAAACCAAGCTTCATTTGTTCATAATCTGCTCTTTCACAGAGGAGTGACCATGGATGTGGGCATGACAAAATTTGAGACTGACTCGAAGGTTGTTACTCTTATGGACGCACCAGGGCACAAAGACTTCATTCCGAACATGATCACAGGGGCGGCACAGGTACTTCCATGTGCTCCTTTAGGCTCAATTGAATAGTGCACCCAAAAATGAAAATGGTCATCATTTCCTCACCTTGACCACCATGTCGTCTCAAACTTTCCCCACAACGCTCAAGGAGAAATTTTGAATATTTGAATTTAAAGCTTTCAGACATCAAAAAGGACGTAAAAGTACCAAAAAGTATCATAGAATTGGTCTATACACCTTGTACACTATATTCCAAGTCTTATGAACCCATATGATAGCTTTGCGTGTGAATCAGACAGAAAAGGTGGTTCACTGAAAATCTTGTTCATGAGAGAAGCTTTGGATCTTTAATGAAGCAGTTGGTCTGGGTAATAAAACGGTCTGAATGAATCGTTCACAATCAGACTGAATTCAGTTCCCTGGTTCAGCTTACTGACTCAATTGTCTGGTCAAAGTGGTTAACAGCTTACTACAGTGGAGAGTTACCATTGAATAATTATGTCATTTTGGTCTGTTTCTCACACAAAGCTATTGAATTCAGGGGCCATATGGACAACTTTAATGATGCTTTCATGTATTTTTGGAACTCAGAAGCCAATTCATTGTAATTATATGAAAAACAGGGCCTTTCTTCAGAATTTCTCCACAATAGAAAGTCATACGGACTTAGAATGACAGGAAAGTGGGTAAATGAGTCCTCTTTCAGGGTGGTGTTCTTTTGCCTATTCGAGTTTACGAGAGGACAACTGATGTCTGCATAATTTCTTGTGCACAGTAAAGTCTCAATGAAACTTGGATATGGGTGCCACCACCACTAGTACTCTGTGTATGAGTGTGTGTGTTTGGATTTGGCTGATACTTACAAATGCAGTGAATGAAATTAGTCACGTTGTTCATGTTGGATTTACTCATTTCCTCCTTTAAGTCTGCTGAGAAAGATTTTTTGGGGGCAAGTGGGTGTGTGTGTGTATTGCGGGTGGGTGTATTGGCTCTAGACTATTTCTGTATGGTGTCGGAAGTTGAAATTGACATGACAAAGCAATATCAATGTAGAGGATGTGAGCCCAGAAAGGGGTCAATTTCTTAATTGAAATATATATATATATATATATATATATATATATATATATATATATATATATATATTTATTTATTTATTTATTTTATATAATAATATTTATATTTATATGTGTATATATATATTTATATGTATATATATTTATATATTATATTATGTGTGTGTATTTATCACAGAATAAACCCTGACAGGTCTTGTATCACCCTGAAGGGGTTAATTTTGCGATAACAATGGGCTGGATGTACATTAACCTGCTTATTACACAGATGCTTCCCACATGAGTAAATAATTGGACATATAAATAGCCCATTAATGCAATGCTTTCGCGAAGAAAACAATTGCTAGCAAGCGGCTTTTAGCTATGTTGACTGAACAAGTTCAAACTAGATGAACATTTAAAGGATAAAGTACAGTCATACCACTTATTACACAGCTTTTCACCACATAAATAATTATGTGGACAGCTGTTTTGAAATCACACCGGTCTATTATTTTATAATCCATTACAGCGTACAAAACAATTGTCCTGACAAGATGAACACAGCAACAATGTTATAGTACTCTTAATACTGAAGTCCTCACATTCATTTTCAATGCAATCAATAAATATAACAGAAATGCAAGATGGCAGCAGCTACGTTTTATATACGTATATATTTTTATGTGCATGTATATATTTATTTATTGTTTTAATAAATATAATTTATTTAAAATGGTTTATGAGCAGAATTTCATTTTTACTTTAAAGTATAAGAAGTGTTGGTGTTTGGTTATGTTTGGTTGTCTTAGCAGGTGTTTTTAGTTCTGGCTGCTGGTCACACAGTGTTTGAGGTGGTGTATGTGAGTGTGTGTGCGTGTCTGTTTTGCAGGCAGATGTGGCTGTGTTAGTCGTAGATGCCAGCCGTGGGGAGTTTGAGGCCGGGTTCGAGGCAGGGGGGCAGACCCGCGAGCACGGCCTGCTGGTTCGATCCCTCGGAGTCACACAGCTTGCTGTTGCTGTCAACAAGATGGACCAGGTGGGTAACCATGGGGACCACAACAGCGTACAGTAACCACGGCAATGTCAATCATGTTTTTATTAATGTCTGAGAACTCTGCTTCAATCCCTCTCCCACCACTTGTGCTCATCACATTATGGTGTGTGTGTGTGTTTTTGCAGGTTAACTGGCAGCAGGAGAGGTTCCAGGAAATCGTCTCTAAGCTCGGTCACTTTCTGAAGCAGGCTGGTTTTAAGGTAATGCAGTCTGTGCACATGCAGGATATTTATGTTTTTCCCCTGTGCCTTTTGTACTTTGGTAATTTTCCCTCAATTGTTTTGTGTTACTTTCATTTAAGTGCATGAATTTTCTGGTGCTTCAGGATAAAGCGAATGCTGAATGTAATCAATGACTAAAACAGAAACTGCAATTCAAACCTAAAAAATATGTCTTGCATGTTCTGATTGAATCTGAAAAAATATCGGCTTACATTTTCTCCCTGAATTTCAACATTTTTGTGCTAGAAATGCATATGAAAGAAAAAAAGAAGTCTTTGATGAGCCCATATGACTTACTTGCTTTTTTTATAATGACTATATTGTAAAATATCAAGTTTGCCATTTTTCTGAGCTTGTGATATGACACAACTTTGTGTGCTTGTATTTTGATATGCCATATCAAGCACAAATATGTAATAAAAAGATGTAATCAATAATAACGTATAACTGAGCACAAATACGATTTAAGCACTAAGGTGGGTGGGAACATTTTCAGCAAATAATGATTTTAATTTTGCTTTGTTCCTTGCACAACACTATAGAAGAACTTTTAGTCATATAAGAGCACTTCAACATAAAATTCATCATTTATGTCACATTTCCTGAAAGTTTTAGTAAAAAAGTGCAACTTGAATATGCAAAATACAAAATATCTCAGCTTGGATGGAGCTGATGTAAATAAATTTGAGAATTGTTATTTTATTTACTCATCCTCGTGACATTCCAAAGCCACAGATATTTAATATACATTACTATACATAGGATGAGATATCTTTGAAAAATATTCATGTTATTTATGTTTTTTTGGTTTTTTTAATGTTAAAGAGAAGATTCTTTTATTGTAATAATGAAATATGGGCTACGGAAGAGGAACTGACTGCAGGCTTCAACTTTTTACTAGTTTCAGATTTGCTCAACTTATTCTTATCTAGAATGTCTAGTTTCTAAAATATTATGAGTGCAATGTGCTAGTTTTTGCAGGCACAAGTTTCTGAAAAGAACGTTTAAATGTAAATACAGCTCTCAGTGGCAGTTTTGGCTTATTTGCCGCATTTGGTGATGAACAATGACATGTCGCCCACCCCCAACACGGATACACAATTTATGTAGAACTATATACACACAAAAAAAAACCCAAATGCACAAAATAATTTAATACCTATTTATAATAAGCACTTAACCCAAATAACTATCAGATAAAAAAATAACTAGAGAACAGGCTAAATAAAATGAGCTTGAAATTTGTGCATGGAATTTTTCGATATGCAAAGATGATGTACTTAATTTCTTTACAATCTAAAGGTACACTGTGTTACTTCATCAGTCAATCGTGGAAGTCTGATGGTTGATAGCTTCTGGCAACAAACTGGAGATAAGAGAATTCTAGAGAAAGAGCATGAAGAGATTCGCAAGTGCGCAGGACAATTTTTTGACCGCACACACAATATCTGAGCGAGACCGGAGCCATGAGAAATACTGTATATTTGAGAGTGCATCTCCAGTTTCCTGTGAGCGTGAAGGAAATCCCCCTGCGAACGGAGAGATTCATGCTCGACCATTACACGGATGCTCTCTCGCCTTACAATAATGCGCACTCAACATTTGTCGTTCAAATTTTGGCAGAAAGTCGTGTCTGAAAGCGTGTAGTGCATATATTGTCAATGCCAAGATCCGCCACTGACAACAATGAATACAGTTGTGCATATGTTGTTTTTGTCTTTTTCTAGTATTTTAGCTTTGTTACAATTTATGGATCTACAGTACGTTACATGTTTTTGCAGTTAACTGTAATGGTGTTTGTTGTACTGTGCGTGTCACCACTGATGTACCACAGCACGGGGTGTAATTGGATGCATCTAGTGTTTCCATTCTGTGGCCTTGTAAAATGTGGGTTATAAATGGTTTGGGAATGTACACCAACATTTCATGCCTCATTTAAACGTGCAAGTTGATTTTATCAGTCAACAGCACATGTCACTATGGAAATGATCTGTTCTGGCCATGTGTTACAAACATACTTGTCTTTGCAGGATTCTGATGTGTATTACATCCCTACCAGTGGCCTATCAGGAGAGAATCTGACCACTAGGAGCAAAGTCGCAGACCTTACAGCCTGGTACACTGGACCATGCCTACTGGAACAGATAGGTGTGTGTTTGTGGACACATTTGTGCATTTCTATTTGCATTTTTTGGACGTTCAAAAATCTCAAATCTGTGGCTGAATGATTAAATGTTTGAATTGGCGATTCATGGGTGAGTGTGAGAGTGTAGAGTTTTCACAGAAGCTCTTGTGTCATGATGCTGATCTGATTGTTGCCTGAGCTGTGAGAATCCTCAGCATTTTTGATCTTACTCATCAACTTGGTTAGGCAAACAGAAAACTTTCAAGCTTCTGCAGCTTTTCTCATCTCTTTTTCTTTCTATTTGCAGATGCATTTAAACCTCCCCAGAGGTCTGTGGAGAAGCCATTCAGGCTTTGTGTCTCTGACGTCTTCAAAGGTCAGCATGGGAACTGACATAAAAGCAATTTGTGCAAAATTTAAATTCATAAATACTGTTGGATTCTGTGCATGTACTCCCTTGTTTTCAGAAAAAAAAAAAAAAAAAACCAAAAATGAAAGAAACCCTTTTTCTCTTGGGGGCAGTTCAGAGATGTCCTAAACAATTGCACTGTTTTCAGATCAGGGCTCTGGATTCTGTGTGACGGGGAAGGTCGAGGCTGGCTTCATTCAAACTGGAGATAAATTGCTGGCCATGCCCCCTAATGAGACCTGCACTGTTAAAGGTAAACACACACCATCTTTATCAACTTATAGAGACATGCATTGTTCTAGGACAGGCATGGGCAAACTCGGTCTTGGAGGGTCGCTGTCCCAGCAGAGTTGAGCTCCAACCCTAATAAACACACCTGAACCAGCTAATCAAGGTCCTCAGGATCACATGCAGCTCAACTCTGCAGGACAGTGGCCCTCCAGGACTGAGTTTGCCCATTCCTGCTCTAAGAGGATATGCAATAGCACCCTCTACTGTCTTGTGAACACAGTACTGTACACTTTCCGGAATTCACTATGAGTTAACACTGCTTAAAACGTGTTTTAGAGCTTATTTTCAGTCCTGTGACTTAAAAATGGATGCTGAATGTTGTGGACATGCCCAATATTGGCATTGGCCACTATATATATTAGGGGTATAATGGTACACCGAAGTTACGGTTAGGTATGCACCTCGGTTTTGGGGTTACGGTTCGGTACTATTTCGGTAGAATAGGAAAAATGGTTACACTTTAGATTAGGGTCCAATTCTCACTATTAACTTATTATTAACTATGACTTTTGTCTCAATAAACCTATAATTACTGCTTATTAATATTTGGTAAGGTAGGTAATTTTAGGTATTTGGTGGGATTACTGGATGTAGAGTAAGGCATTAATATGTGCTTCATAAGCCTAATAAACAGTCAATATCCTTGTAATAATCATGCTATCAAGCAACTAGTGAACATTGGACCCTAAACCAAAGTGTTACCAGACAAAGGAACAAATCCACAATAGATAGGTTTGTTTTATTTTGAACAGACAGTATTACTAATCACAGTTTGTCCCACCTAGTGGGACTTAGTCCTCTAGTTAGAACAGTTCAGCCTCCAATAGTGAAGCAGTAAACAGAATGCACTCTTGCATCGGTCATATTTTTTGCAGGGCTGATAAAAAAAAAAACAACAACAAAGTATTTCGTCATGATCAGCTACAAAATTGAAAAGCATCTTGTGTTAGAAATGTACAAATTAGATAGAATAATGTTAAGCAAAACTTAGGGGTGTTACAATTTGCTCCACTTAAACTATATTTAAACATTCAAAGCTGAAGCCCAGCCTATACTTAATTTAATATTTTATAATTTTTTAATTTAATATACTTAATTTACCTTGTTCTGCTCCGTTTCACGCAGTTGAGTCAAAGTTTTCTCCTTTGTCTAGTGGACTTTGTTTTCAAGCCATTCTTGACATCTTTGTGTGTGTGTGTGTGTGTGTGTGTGTGTGTATTGCTCCAATTACTGTGGGAGTGGCATAGATTAGTTACATTGAGTGAGAAAGGTAGATTTGGAGCACACTAAATCTCGAACCTCCGGGGAATCACTTGTTTGATTAAAAGAAAATGAAAAAAAAAGTCAAACAGCCAACACTCTTTTGCCAGCAAAGTTTTTGCCAGTTTACAGGCAAAAAGAGAACACGGCAAAGCTCCTAATAAAACGATTATCAACTCGGGTATTCAGAGATGGTGGGAACTGAGGGATTTGAAATATTGTTAAAGTGATGTGGAGATGCCTTTTTATTACTCAGCAGGTGAGAAAGGTATTTTATTGACCAGATAAATTGCCATGTGTAGCTCTCTATCATTGTAAAGCATTATCTATTGTGAGTATTGAATTTTTCATGAGTTTGCAGTTTTGTTTTTTAGCCGCTAGAGGGCTCAAAGTTACATAGTGGACCTTAAAACTATTACCTCTCTTTTGTTACTGACTTTTATATGTCCTACTGCGACAATAAAAGATAACAAAACTAGTGTAGTGACACAGTCTTGATCAACTTTATGCCCATATATATATTTGTTAAAATCATTGCAGTATGATAATTATGATATTTAAAGAAATAAATACTTTTATTCAGCAAGGACACGAAAATTGATCAAAAGTGACAATGAAGACATTTATATTGTTACAAAAGGTTTCTATTTCATTAATATTCTGTTCTTTGATCTCTTTTACATCAAAGAATTCAGAAAAAAAGTATTGCTGTTTTCACAAAAATATTGTTGAAAACATTGATAAATGTTTCTTGAGCACTAAATCGGCATATAGAATGATTTCTGAAGGATCGTGTGCCGCTAAAGACTGTAGAATAGAAAACCGCTATTTAAAATTCGAATAATATTTCATGCTATTACTGTTTTTAATCAAATAAATGCATCCTGGTTGTGCAAAATCGTACTGACCCCAAAGTTTTGAATGGTAGTTTATTGCCAAGCCCTAATTGGCAATTATTTTTTATAATTGATGCATCCTTAAAATGCGGTCGTCTCTCTCTAGGGATCACTCTCCATGATGAAGCGTTAGACTGGGCTGCTGCCGGTGATCATGTCAGTCTAACTGTGACGGGCATGGACATCATCAAAATAAAGTGAGTGTGGAATGAAATTCTGGTGTTGTAAACATTCCCTTACTGTAATATTGTGGTTATATAATATTCTGATTATGTAATATTGATTTACATAATAATTGTTTAGAAAACTTTCTCTGGGTGCTTTTGATTCTGTATGATCATGTATAATGTTTATCTCTTTAGCATTGGATGTATATTCTGTGATCCGAAAGAGCCCATCAGAGCCTGCACAAGATTCCGAGCAAGAATTCTCCTCTTCAATATAGAAGTTCCCATCACGAAAGGCTTCCCTGTGAGGAAAAACTCTCCCTGCGTTCAAACGTCTACTATATGAACATCTCTGCATTTTTTTTTATGTGGGATGTGCAAGTGTGTTTGTTCACATTTCCTTGTATTTTGTGTTTGATTGTCAGGTGCTGTTGCATTATCAGACCATAAGCGAACCGGCCACCATTAGGAAGTTAGTCAGTATATTACACAAGAGCAGTGGAGAAGTTCTCAAGAAGAAACCAAAGTAAGTGGGTGGATGATATGGAATTACACAATTTTTTTAAAAATTAAAGTGATCTTTTATTTAACCTCATTTCGTCACAAATCTTCGACTTTCTTGAGTGAAACAAAAGTTTTGAAAAATGTGCTTGCATTTAACACAAGCATTAAGTGAACACTGACTGTCATATTCTTAAAAAATGTCATTAAAGTATATCCTTGTGTGCTATATTATAAGTCCTCTGAATCCATATGACGTCTTTTGTATGATGAACGCACAGAAATGTAAGACATTATTTAATGGAAATCTTTCCTTCTGCAGTAGCTCTGAAATCTCATTCACACTTCCGCATCAGGAGCTGTTTCCATCCGAAGTAGTGAATTTAACTTGTGTGCAAAGTTGGAATATCGCTTCAAATATTTCCGAATAAAGTGCAGTTTCCAAGAGAACAAAATCCTCACTTACTGGGAAATTGCTGCAAAATATCTGTAATAAAAATGGAAGTTTCTGCAATCAGTGAAGCCGCTGTGGCTCTGAGCGCACAGATGAAAAGCAATAAATGCTGTCATGTTATCTGGCATTCAAATGCTGGTGTTTGGGAATGCAATCATGTGAGAAGCTTCTGGGATGGAATTAAACCAAATCAATCTGATGACAGGCTCGGGCATTTCAGAATGATCAAACCAACATTTGAGATGCTCTGCTAAATTGGTCGACTGGTTAGTCCAGTTAATTATGTCGGATATCGAGGTTTTTTTTGTTGCGCATTGAGACATTTATTCGGTAAATGTGTTTCCATCGTAGTTTATGCATGCCGTTTATCGGATAAAAAATTATCCAACATAATTGAGAGCATACATTTCATATATGCATTTTTAGAATTTATATGCATCTTGCCATTTTCGTCCAGTGTTTTTTTTTTGTTTGTTTGTTTTTTAAAGGCATATCCCAAAATTTGCATAAAAATAGGTGGATGGAAACAGCTGCTGCTGTTGTTAACTATTTAAAAACTATATATATATATATATATATATATATATATATATATACTATATAAATAGTTAATGTAAAACTTTAAAAATGAAAATTAGAAATGTTGCTTGGGAAACTAACTGAAATAAGTTTAAGATGAAGTACTAAAATTAAAAAAAAAAGCTGAAAGCTGAAATAAAACAAAAACTAATAAAAATGACAAAAGCTCATTGCAAAATGACGAACTAAATTTAAAACTGAACATAAAAAGCTAATTCAAAATAAGTGCTACATTAGTATTTATTCATATTTTATTTAATAATTTAAATATTCAATACTATTAGCATTAATATTAATAAGTAATATTAAAATAAAACTGTCGCCCATTTTCAAAGTTGGTGATTGGCATGGACACAAGCAAGGACCAATCACTTGCCACTTTTTCATATCATCTTTGGGTGAACTATTCCTTTTTCGCTGAATATTCGTTATCAGTGTAATGTTGATGATGTATAAATGTTGTGCAGGTGCTTGAGTAAAGGACAGAATGCAATGGTGGAGATTCAAACGCAGAGGCCTGTGGCTCTGGAGCTCTATAAGGACTATAAAGAACTGGGACGGTTCATGCTGAGATATGTGGGCTCGACCATTGCTGCTGGAGTCGTCATAGAGGTAAAACCTTTTCTCACTAAACGCTGTTGCAAAAAGCATGTCTTGTATTCATCAGCATTTTTTGAAATTGCATCATGAGAATGTGATTCTTGTTAATGCTGATGTTTATACCGTTCTAGATCAAAGAGTAAGGACCAGTTGGAACTGGATCCTCCAGAATAACTCTGGAGAGTGGAGAGAAGTGCAATTTCCCCTCAGCGAACACGATTTGAAAACACACAGATGCCCACCGGGCAACCTGACAGTGAATCTAACTACAGTTCATTTCACATGTCACCTGTCTAAAGGCCCTAGAGTGAGCGTGAATGTTTGTAAAAAAAAGAGAATGCCTTTTGTCCTGCTCTTCAGTTTGCAAAATGCAACTGAACTAATAATTCATCCCAAGTTTCGACTCCAAACCCTCCTAATAACAGGCACAGAAACTTACCTGTAATTTGCTTCCATTCAGTGATTGCGTCACAACGAAGTGAGCTCACTTACTTTTATTATTTGATATTTTATTTAGATTATTGTAAATGGCATTATTTTTGATTAATATGGCAGCACATAATGGACATTTATGCTTGGTTCAAACCGAAGGATTTTAAGGTTAGTTCTGATTTAGGATGTGTAAATTTGTAAATGGGGAAATAGAAGAGAATAAGCAACACAGCTGGCTGCTCTCATCTCCTCCATCAGTTTCTCATGTGAGCGGGACAGTATGAATGAAACCTGCCCTTTCATTGCTGCTACTCAGTCTTTTCCTGATCATTAATGGATCAGTGACGAGAAAACAGGAGGGTTGAGAACCAGCGGACAAAGGGATATGTCGTGGATGGAGAGAAACTCATCCGGATGTCTGTAATCTAACAGTAATCACTTTAAGGACCTAACGGACATGGCTCTTACTCATCTGTTTTTGACTTATTAAGGGGTTTTAATTTATAGAACATTTGTTTGGGTGTATCGAAGCTGAAGATGTTCGATCAAGGGAAAGCTGCTTCATCAGAAAAATAAAAAAGATTGATCACTGTGGAAAACATGAGTCTGTGTGTCATTGAGCCAGTAAATAAATACATAGTATTTATTCATCCTCACATTTATTTTGTTCTTTTGGAAAGTACTGGCTTCATGAGTCTGCTCAACATTCATGAAGGAATATATCTTTATTTCTTACATGTGAGCTATTCATTTTTCATCCCTACATGAGCTTTTTTTAGCACCTTTTGGCCTTATGCTGAATGACATGAATCCCAATGCATTCGTGTTTTTATTGACTCTACTGCAGTGTAATCTGACGTATGCAAATCAAGTAATTTTCCACTTATAGAAAGTACTAACTTCTAAAAATGCTCAAATGCTAATATACTTAAAGTTGTTTTCTTCTGTGAAAATGTGGTGCTGTAATTTGCCTCTTCACAGCCTGATACTCAAAAGCCTTCATGAATGCAGCTTGTTCAGAATAGATGAAGACTCGAAGACGACGACACATTGATTCAGAAAAGCTTTAATCGATCTGTCTCTGCTTCTTGGTTTTAGATGGATAGATGTTTCCACTGGTAGACAGCACAAATATACTGAAATTAATGATATATATGCTGCTTCAACCTTATCCACCACACTAAATTGTAGTTTATAAGACATTACCATCAAAAGTAAAAAAAAATAGGGAACTTTGCTTGTGCTTGTGCAGGGTAACAAAATACTTTTTCTTGATTAAGCTTTGGGATATAAAGTATATGTGACTTATTAAAAGTGCTTTTAGCTCTTCTTTAAAAGCATCAAAGAGCTTTCTGAATTACCTCATGTTCTCTTTGATCTTGTTTAAATTATCCAAACTGATTGTCTAATGATTTTTTCTTTCCTCAAGTTTCCTGCATCACTGACTACAATGTTATATTTGCCATAATAAGATTTAATTCTCCTTCTATGCTATTTTTCAGCGTGGTGTTTTATGTCTTTTTCTTGATGAATCCGATTCGAACGTCCACCCACTTTTCTCTAGGGTTTGTCTTTTGATTTGGAATGAGCAAAGACTCTCAATCTTGAGTCTTTCTGCTCTTCTCCATAAAACTTTTATGATTTGTTCTAATGATGAAAAAATATAAAAAGTAGCATATATAAAAATACATAGGTTTTTGCCTTTTTCTCCATTTTAGTAATCTGATTTTATATTCTCTCTTCTGTACTTTTTATTTTTATTGTCCTAATTCTCATCCTTTCATAAAGACCCTTTCATACAAAAAGTGAAATAATTAAGCCTCAGGCTGAAGGAAATGCAAATTCATGCCTGTACAGTAGAGGGTGCAGCTCAAACCTTTCAGTTGTGCTGTAAGTTTGAATTGCAGAAAAATAGGCCGCAGGAGACAAAAATCTGCATAAAAAAAACAAAACAAATGCAAATGTGATGTTTAACTAAAGTAATTTTTGCTTTTTTGTATGGTTGAATTGGATCATCAAAAGTCAGCATCAAAGACATTCGTTAATAAAATTTTGTGTAATATTCTGAGTTGGCGTTTCCATGTATTCATTTTGAGGAATACTGAATCTGTTTTTGTGCAGATGAGATTAAATGCTTGCTAACATTTAGTCTACAGTAAGCATAATGTTCACACGGCGCACATAACGCCTCGACACTTTCGATTACTCTCAACATGAGGATATAAGTGTCAATCAATAAATGGGAAAACAAAGTAACTTGTGTTACTTGTGTGAAAAAGTACCTCATATTTTGTTTGATTACACAACTCAGTTACGTGTAATGTGTTATTTGCCAATATTCTAAAAGGTTTCTAAGATCCTTGTTCTGGATTAGTATAATATCTTGTTCTAAACTTCAAATGGAGAAATGCTCCACAAGAGACTCTTTTATTGATCTCCCAGAAGTAAACTCAATGAAGAGGGGTTATCTCAAGAAATTGAAATAGTGCCTAAAAAATAGGTCTGGTGCTCCATTGAGAACCTTTAAGCAAATAAAGCGAGTGTGAAAATAAGTGTGATTGAATTTCCTTCCAGCACTGCATAAAGTAAGGAGATGGCAGACATCCACCAGCCATCTTTGTCTCTCTTGGATATGTTTTAAGAACCAGTTTTTGTTGGAGACCTTGTCACTTTTACTCTATAATAGGCCACTTGATGTAGAATCTTGATGTAGGCTACTACTCTCAATTTAAAGTTATTTCTATCATAAAGTTGCTAAATTCTTTGTTGTTACTATATCCTTTAAATTATATAAACTGTATACTTATATAATTTCATCCGAGCTGTATTTTTCTGGCAGAAAAACTGTTTTTGAATATGAGTTAGGGTGAGTATCAAACATTTACAGTAATTATAACAAAAACAACAACAACAAAAAAACAGTAGGCTACATTATGATTCATGTACACTCACCGAAAGGATTATTAGGAACACCTGTTCAATTTCTCATTAATGCAATTATCTAATCAACCAATCACATGGCAGTTGCTTCAATGCATTTAGGGGAGTGGTCCTGGTCAAGACAATCTCCTGAACTCCAAACTGAATGTCAGAATGGGAAAGAAAGGTGATTTAAGCAATTTTGAGCGTGGCATGTTTGTTGGTGCCAGACGGGCCCGTCTGAGTATTTCACAATCTGCTCAGTTACTGGGATTTTCACGCACAACCATTTCTAGGGTTTACAAAGAATGGTGTGATAAGGGAAAAACATCCAATATGCGGCAGTCCTGTGGGCGAAAATGCCTTGTTGATGCTAGAGGTCAGAGGAGAATGGGCCGACTGATTCAAGCTGATAGAAGAGCAACTTTGACTGAAATAACCACTCGTTACAACCGAGGTATGCAGCAAAGCATTTGTGAAGCCACAACACGCACAACCTTGAGGCGGATGGGCTACAACAGCAGAAGACCCCCCCGGGTACCACTCATCTCAAGTACAAATAGGAAAAAGAGGCTACAATTTGCACGAGTTCACCAAAATTGGACAGTTGAAGAAAAAATGTTGCCTGGGCTGATGAGCCTCGATTTCTGTTGAGACATTCAGATGGTAGAGTCAGAATTTGGCGTAAACAGAATGAGAACATGGATCCATCATGCCTTGTTACCACTGTGCAGGCTGGTGGTGGTGGTGTAATGGTGTGGGGAATGTTTTCTTGGCACACTTTAGGCCCCTTAGTGCCAATTGGGCATCATTTGAATGCCACAGCCTACCTGAGCATTGTTTCTGACCATGCCCATCCCTTTATGACCACCATGTACCCATCCTCTGATGGCTACTTCCAGCAGGATAATGCACCATGTCACAAAGCTCGAATTATTTCAAATTGGTTTCTTGAACATGACAATGAGTTCACTATACTAAAATGGCTCCCACAGTCACCAGATCTCAACCCAATAGAGCATCTTTGGGATGTGGTGGAACGGGAGCTTCGTGCCCTGGATGTGCATCCCACAAATCTCCATCAACTGCACGATGCTATCCTACCAATATGGGCCAACATTTCTGAAGAATGCTTTCAGCACCTTGTTGAATCAATGCCACGTAGAATTAAGGCAGTTCTGAAGGCGAAAGGGGGTCAAACACAGTATTAGTATGGTGTTCCTAATAATCCTTTAGGTGAGCGTACATTCATTGAAAAGAATGAACATCAGCATTTAACTCAATGTAAAACAATATTTTTAAGTCTTTTTGCTAAAACAAAATGGCGCACGGGGGAGAATTTGCGTGAGGACTTTTTAATTGGTTCGCTGAAATATTGTGTTTGATTGTTTTATCGGCTTGCCATATCATTTTAAAAACAGCGGAGTTGTTTCATCGTGCTACACCAATACTGTTTTGGGAAAAATAGCTTGTTTCTGGAAAAGATGCTATTTTTAACAACTCAGCTACTGAGAAAGATAAATTGTTGTCGCTACTTTTAGTTAGTTACAGCATAGTAGGCCTACTGTTACTCACAAGAACTTGTTTTCAGTTGTGGATAAATTAAAGAACCACAGGCGAAATATTCTTACCCTATGTACAAAATAAACGTTCACACAGTTTGCCAGGGCCTCTTCTCAACATTTGTAGACTTGTGGTGGGATTATACTGATCATTTGTGTTTTTGTGTATTTCACCAAGCGGTGGACTATCTCTGTGACAGATGCCTCTGCCCTCTTTGACTTTGGCTGTCCTGACTGCTTCATCCTCCGCATCCCGGGTTATTTTAGGCCTTAAGCTGCACTCATACACAGCAACACAAACACTCACGATGTAACCCCTTTACTGCTGTGACACATCTACCAGCCTCCACCTGTTCTGGTTTTCATTTCTTTACAGAACGTGCTTACTCAGAAACATGTTCCCCAAAAATTCATTATCAGCATTGGGTGCTTTTTCTGTGCACACAACAGGATAAAAACACCCACACTAATTGCCCAAATGAGCATTTCAGTATTTGACAAACACGTTTATCACTAAATAATCCAATTTAGATGTGGTGGAGTTTGGTATTTTGGTATTTTGTGTATATATATATATATATATATATATATAGGTGTGTATGTGTGTGTGTGTGTGTGTGTGTGTGTGTGTGTGTGTATGCATATACAGTGGGTACGGAAAGTATTCAGACCCCCTTAAATTTTTCACTCTTTGTTATATTGCAGCCATTTGCTAAAATCATTTAAGTTCATGTTTTTCCTCATAAATGTACACACAGCACCCCATATTGACAGAAAAACACAGAATTGTTGACATTTTTTGCAGATTTATTAAAAAATAAAAACTGAAATATCACATGGTCCTAAGTATTCAGACCCTTTGCTGTGACACTCATATATTTAACTCAGGTGCTGTCCATTTCTTCTAATTATCCTTGAGATGGTTCTACACCTTCATTTGAGTCCAGCTGTGTTTGATTATACTGATTGGACTTGATTAGGAAAGCCACACACCTGTCTATATAAGACCTCACAGGTCACAGTGCATGTCAGAGCAAATGAGAATCATGAGGTCAAAGGAACTGCCTGAAGAGCTCAGAGACAGAATTGTGGCAAGGCACAGATCTGGCCAAGGGTACAAAAAAAATTCTGCTGCACTTAAGGTTCCTAAGAGCACAGTGGCCTCCATAATCCTTACATGGAAGACATTTCGGACGACCAGAACCCTTCCTAGAGCTGGCCGTCCGGCCAAACTGAGCTATCGGGGGAGAAGAGCCTTGGTGAGAGGGGTAAAGAAGAACCCAAAGATCACTGTGACTGAGCTCCAGAGATGCAGTCGGTAAATGGGAGAAAGTTGTAGAAAGTCAACCATCACTGCAGCCCTCCACCAGTTGGGGCTTTATGGCAGAGTGGCCTGACGGAAGCCTCTCCTCAGTGAAAGACAGATGAAAGCCTGCATGGGGTTTGCTGAAAAACACCTGAAGGACTCCAAGATGGTGAGAAATAAGATTCTAAGATCCTTAATTCTAAGGATCTTAGAATCTTAGAATTAATAATAAGATCCTTAATTCTAAGTGGAGAAAACCAGGCACTGCTCATCACCTGTCCAATACAGTCCCAACAGTGAAGCATGGTGGTGGCAGCATCATTGCTGTGGGGGTGTTTTTCAGCTGCAGGGACAGGACGACTGGTTGCAATCGAGGGAAGGATGAATGCAAGTACAGGGATATCCTGGACGAAAACCTTCTCCAGAGTGCTCAGGACCTCAGGCTGGGCCGAAGGTTGACCTTCCAACAAGACAATGACCCTAAGCACAAAGCTACAGTAAAATAACGAAGGAGTGGCTTCACAACTCTGTGACTGTTCTTGAATGGCCCGGCCAGAGCCCTGACTTAAACCCAATTAAGCATCTCTGGAGAGACCTAAAAATGGTTGTCAACCAACGTTTACCATCCAACCTGACAGAACTGGAGAGGATCTGGAAGGAGGAATTGGAGAGGATCTGGAAGGAGGAATAGCAGAGGATCCCCAAATCCAGGAGTGAAAAACTTGTTGCATCTTTCCCAAAAAGACTCATGGCTGTATTAGATCAAAAGGGTGCTTCAACTAAATACTGAGCAAAGGGTCTGAATACTTAAGACCATGTGATATTTCAGTTTATCTTTTTTAATAAATCTGCAAAAATGTCAACAATTCTGTGTTTTTCTGTCAATATGGGGTGCTGTGTGTACATTAATGAGGAAAATGAACTTAAATGATTTTAGCAAATGGCTGCAATATAACAAAGAGTGAAAAATTGAAGGGGGTCTGAATACTTTCCGTACCCACTGTATATAGATATATATGTATATATGTGAATAATATCTCAGAACCTCCAGCAAGTTAAGGTCTTTTACTGTCCAACTCGTGGTGTAATTATTCAGGGTCGACACATGTCTGTCGGTGAAGCCATTTAGTTTCCTATTCAACCTCTCATCTACTTGAGTAAACAGATTGCAAAAGAGTTCGGTGAGCGCTCATATGTAACAGCGTGCTGACTGGTGTGCAAACATCTCAGATCCTTTTGTTTGCAGAGCTGATTTTTATTCTAATTTTTCTGCAATGTCAAAAGATAAGAAATATCTAGTGCTGGAAAACTATATCGGTGGCAAGTTTGTACCATGTTCCAAGCTTATAGACTCTTTCGACCCATCGACGGGAGAGATTTATTGCAAAGTTCCAGACAGTGGACCTGAGGAGGTGAGGTTTTTCTTCATATTTCTTTTATTCTCAGGTTTTGTCAATTATTTGAAGATGTCACTTGTGTAGGATCAACTGCGTCACTATAGATCTACTGTCTTGAACATTCATCTGCATGCATATATCATTAGTTGAAAATGTACTTTCTAGTGTATAAAAAAGTGCAGTTTTACCATTTAACTACTCACACCATTATTTGGCATTATTTATCAAGACACAAATTCTAAGTAAGTTCAGAGTAATGACGTTTGCTGAGTCAGGGTGATGTACCTTTGGTCTCATATATTTCTTGCTGTAAACAGTTTGGTCATTAAAAAAAGGTTGGGCAACTGTGTCTAATGATTAAGCCAAATAAGCTGGCGCTTTATTTAAACTCATATAGGTCAGTGGAATAGAAGAGTTTATTTTTATTTTTTAATATTATATTTTATGATCATGCACTTAATAAAGCTTTTAAAATACCTTACATAATTTTTTTTTCACCACATCCTAACAACGGCTAGTACAAAATTTGACCTTTACAAGTGAGTTAACCCTTTTCTCAATGGTCATAGGTGAATGCTGCAGTGAGAGCAGCCAAAGAGGCCTTTCCTGATTGGTCAGCTAAGAGCCCAGCCGAGAGATCCAAAGTTCTGAATAAACTGGCAGACCTGATAGAGGCTCGACTGGAGGAATTTGCGCAGGCTGAGTCTAAAGACCAGGGTAAAACACTAGAAACACTACAGCATCATAGTACAGGACACACTAAACAGGTCAGACTAAAGATGTTCACCGGACTTACACAATAGACCAAAGGTAGAGAGAATTGAAGTCACTCAGCAATGTACTTTTCTACTGGTCAACAGATACATTTTTTCAGTCGCTGATATTTATATAGGTTAAGGCACATGTGTGTGTGTGTGTGTGTGTGTGTGTATACCATCAATTCATCCATCCATCCATCCATCCATCCAATATTTTCAACATAGTATTTTAATCAATATTTGCAAAAATATTTCAAAATAAAATATGTATTGGGCAATATATCAGTTTGTTACTTGGTGTCACTGAACAATTTAATTTAGTTTTATCCAGTTCATAGGGCTCCAAAAGCATGGCATGGACTCATTTCTTCTCTTTTTTTCCAGGTAAATCTATAACTTTTGCCCGAAATGTGGACATTCCACGATCAGCACACAACTTCCGTTTTTTTGCTTCATCTGTCCTGCATCACACTAATGACTGCAGTCAGATGGATCACATGGGCTGTCTCAACTACACAATACGCTGTCCCGTAGGAGTGGGTATGTGTCAGTCTGTACAGTACTATTACTCTCTATTGTAAATCACTCTCTTTCCGATGTTTCATGTATGTCAATTTATCATTCTATAGCTGGTCTTATAAGCCCATGGAACCTGCCACTGTATCTCCTGACCTGGAAGATTGCTCCAGCTGTTGCTACAGGCAACACTGTGGTTGCGAAACCTAGTGAAATGACTTCAGTCACTGCCTGGATGATGTGTCAGCTATTGGAGGAAGCTGGTGAGGGATTTGAGTGTGTATTTGGGACAGATTTTTTAATTCGCCCTTCTTAGGGTACATTGCTATCTTTAGTTTTCTCTTATTACCAGCATGCATTTTACATGACATCTGAATTGAGTGAATGTTTCTATTTAATACGTGGTTGCATCCTCTAGGCTTTCCACCCGGTGTGGTCAACATTGTCTTCGGTACGGGCCCACGAGCCGGGGATGCATTGGTATCTCACCCTGACGTGCCGTTGATCTCATTTACGGGGAGCACAGCTACAGCAAGACTGATAACAGAGCGCAGTGCGCCGTATTGTAAGAAGCTTTCATTGGAGCTTGGCGGGAAAAACCCGGCTATTATATTTGCTGATGCTGACATGGAGCAATGCATCAGCACTACTGTACGGTCCAGCTTCTCCAATCAGGTGAGCTCATGCACAGCTTTCATATGGCTTCATCAGTTACACTAATGCTTTCTGTTTCAAAAAAATTGATGCCATTACTGAGCTCATCCAATCATAATCCTGCAGTGTCTGCATTGGCATTGGATTTAAGCGACTTTAGCTTAGTGCAGGATAACATACTTCACAAAAGTTTTAAATAGAGTATGAACAACTTCTGTATAATATAATATAATATAATATAATAGCCAGTGTTATTTTAGTATTATTTGCACTATTACATTATTTACAGTATGAATACTAGAAAAACATCACTTCTGTTATTATATTATAATATAATATAATATAATATATTATTATAACCAGTATTATTTTAGTATTATTTGCTCTATTATAGTATTTATTAATATTTTTAATTGGGTTTTATGTTTAAATTTTAAATTTAAATTTT
The DNA here is from genome assembly GCA_038088235.1 of Zacco platypus. Taxonomy (NCBI): domain Eukaryota; kingdom Metazoa; phylum Chordata; class Actinopteri; order Cypriniformes; family Xenocyprididae; genus Zacco; species Zacco platypus. The sequence goes on from CM076067.1 coordinate 13,933,119, forward strand.
AACATTTTAACGTTTGTTTTTCATCTAATATTTATATCATATTTTATTTCAGATTTATTTAATTTAGTGAAGTTTTAATTAACAATAACAACACGGATGATAACCTGACTCAATTTCCTGAATTAAACAGGCAACATTTTGGAGAAATTGGGAAATGTTGATTATACCTTTTTTCTTTCTTTCTTTCTGTCTTTTTTTTTTTATGGGATGACATCATGTAGTTCCATTTTCTTCCACACTGTGGTGCTCCGAATACACACACTGTTAATATGGCATTGTACATTGTGTTCTCACACTCTTTCTCTCTCTCAGGCCTTACACATCATCGCTGTGCTAATATTTAAAGTTTCCATATGTAATAATTTACACAGCCCAGTGATAACTGTGAGATCTTTTTCTCCTCTCTCTCAGGGAGAGATCTGTCTTTGTACCAGCAGAATCTTCGTTGAGCGGAGCATTTACCCAGAATTCCTCACTCGTTTTGTGGAGGCGACTCGTCTGTGGAAAACTGGAGTGCCCTCTGACCAATCCAACGACAATGGAGCGCTCATCAGCAAAGATCATCTACAGAAGGTCAGATGATGATCACAGACATGTTTTCATTGTAAAGTGTATGTGTGGGATTAGTAGAAGTAGATATATAACAAACGCAGTCTTTATCTCTCTCTCTGTGTTCATATAAAATTATATTTCTAGATTTACAAACTGATATATGCTTTTAAAATCTAAATTGCCTTCCAACTCCTACAGGTTAAAGGTTATGTTGCTTTGGCGCTGAGAGAAGGTGCGCAGGTGCATTGTGGGGAGGGTGTGGACAAACTTACCCTTCCACTGCATAATGCTGATGGCTATTTCATGTTGCCCACCATCATCTCTGGAGTAAAAGACTCCTCCGCATTGATGCAGGAAGAGATTTTCGGTCCCGTGACCTGTGTGACACCCTTCGACGAAGAGGAGGAAGTGATATCACGGGCCAACGGCGTACGGTACGGCTTATCTGCCACGGTGTGGTCCCGAGATGTGGGGCGCGTACACAGGGTTGCTAGGAAACTGCAGGCTGGGTTAGTGTGGACCAACTGCTGGCTGGTCAGAGATTTAAATCTTCCATTCGGTGGCATGAAACAATCTGGCTTGGGTCGAGAGGGGGGAAAAGACTCATACCACTTCTTCACGGAGGTTAAAGCCATCACCATCAAACACTGACACAGGATGAAGCAATATATGCAGGGATAGAGAATCACTCTGTGATTCATGTGTTACTTCGTATCTGTGTGTATATTATATAGAGGAAGCAATCAGACATAATATGACTTGGAATAAAGTTGATGAAAAAAGTGCTTCATGGTGTTTTTGGTGATTGAATGAGGGTTAATCATTTTACTGGTCATATTTAACCAGTGTAATTGTATTGCTTGGTAGTTGGTGTTTCATAGCTTAGAGACGTAAAGGGATTGTTCACCCAAAAATGACAATTGTCATCATTTACTCACCCTCACGTTGTTCTAAACCTGTATGAATTTCTTTGTTCTGCTGAACACAAAAGAAGATATTTTGAAGAATGTCGGCAACCAAACAGTTGATGGGCCCTATTGACTTCCATAGTGATTTTTTCTGTACTATACTAAACTGTTTTGTTCCCCATATTCTTCAAAATATATTCTATGTGTTCAGCAGAAGAAAGAAACTCAGATTTGGAACGACTTGAGGGTGAGTAAATGATAACAATTGTCATTTTTGGGTGAACTATCCCTTTAATGGAGTTTTCAGTTCTGTTTTAATGATCGACTTTTAAAGTTTTTCTTCAAATTTCTTAGGAGCAACAAAAAGAGATGCACACAAATTAGAAGAGAAATTTTTTCATTGAATCTGTGATTTGATTGAAGACTTTTGTATCTTGGAGTTAAAAACCTCCAGGGAGGCCTCCATTTGCTCTTTAATTCATGTCTAGGAGAAACAATTGAGATATCAAAGAGCTCTTATATGGGTTTTTAGATCCTATTGGAACAAAGATTGGGATTAGGTCGGCAGACTCTTGTGTTACCTTCTCACAGCTGGGTGCATGTATTAATGTGCCGTTTCCAAGAATTATCAGAGTTGTGAGTTTTTCCGAGTGTGGGAAGTGACTATATGACGCATAGCGTAACTCACACACATACACATACGAATTTCTGCACAAAACTATTCTGTGCCCCAGAATGTTTCGTATGACTCAGAACAGCAGCTAAAGTGATGGACTCAAGACAGATAAAAACAAACCTTCGTGTTTTTCATCTCTGTTCAGGTCAGGGTGAATCTCTTAGTGCCTTAAAAATGGACACTAACAAGCAGATGGCTTCCCACAGTCATAGAAAAGGGAATTTTAAAAATGTGATGTGAGGCCAGGAAAAGTCATGGGAATTAATACAATCTTGAAAATACATGGAAATTCATTTATATGCATTAAAATACTTACAGTGAATTTTCTTGGTATGTTCAGCTCTAAAGTATTTAATTTGCTGTAGATTATCTCTTAAAAAAGAATTCTTTAGCCTGGACTTGAAAAGGAGACCTTTGTGGTGCAGGAAAGCACAACAGAAGCAAGTGGAAAGCTCCAGCAGTGATATCTTGCATCTATATTTAAAAGTTTTCTCAGTTAATGAGGGGTGTGTACACATTTGTGCGAAAAAACTGAGGGAAACTTGTGAATGTGTTCAGTCACGTCTCTGCGTGCTCACAGAGCATCCGTGTTCAAAGGGCAGAGCCCTCACTGGCAGCTTTTATTTTGACTTGACCACAGGCAATTCCCTGTACCACCCTGTGTGTATATATACACACACACACACACACACACACACAAGTTGGTGCACCTATCATTATAACGACAATCCATAGGCGTAATGGTTTGTATGCTGCACAAACTGTGTATTCTATCCCCCTAAACCTACCCATCACAGAAAACTTTCTGTCATTTTAATTACGAGGGCTCAGAAAATGTCCTCATAAACCACATTTATGTTGTAATACCAATGTTATTATACAATTTTGTCTCCAAGTCATATAAAACAAGCAATACTTATTTTTTTTAAATTGCCCTTAAAATTAGCTTCATTTGAACAAATCAAGAGCTAAATGTGAAGGTTTTTGATAGTTTATGGTTTAGTCTATAAAAAACCAGACACCAATGGTATGTTCCCATTAAATATCCAGATAAACATGTGTGTTTAAAAGTGTTGTGTGAACAGAACAGCAGGTCATATCAGGGCAATTTTCCGTTGAGGGCCTCGGTGGGTGGAGGGCATCTAATGCTCCCATGAATATTGCTTAGTTGTGAGAAATATCACAAGTGTAATCAGGTTAAATAAACTCCCCTCTCTCTCTCTCTTTCTCTCCCCATTCATTAATTTGTCTCTGGTGTGCGTGACCCAGGAAGAAAATGGCGGAAGATCACGTAGCTTGTAAGACTTCCTGCAAAAGAAAAAAAGTATGGAATACGTGTATGTGTGTGATTGTGTCTGTACCACCCACCCAGTCCACCCTTCTTGCCAACGGAAGAGAGGAGATGGGTGGGAGAGAGAAAGAGACTGCACAGAGATTGATAATGACCACTGCAAATGGTCATTAACAGGTGTGCACGTTTTGGGATTAGATTATGTGATTTTATATCTCACAATGTCTTTGAATGTCAAAATTTGCTACTTAATTTGTCATATTCTTGGTTTTATTTCTCACAACTGTGACTTAATATCTCATAATGTGTCTTTAAATCTCAAAATTTGCTACTTTATTTCCCATATTCTTCATTTTATTTCTCACAAATTGTCACAATGTGTTTTTTTATTTCAAAATTGCAACTTTATATCTCAAAATTGTGACTTTTTCACACGGTCTTTATATCTCAAAATATTATTTTTATATATCGCAACCGCGACTATCTCAAAATTGTGACTTTCTCACACGGTCTTTATATCTCGAAATATTATTTTTTTATATCGCAACCGCGACTATCTCAAAATTGTGACTTTCTCACACGGTCTTTATATCTCAAAATATTATTTTTATATATCGCAACCGCGACTATCTCAAAATTATGACTTTCTCACACGGTCTTTATATCTCAAAATATTATTTTTATATATCGCAACCGCGACTATCTCAAAATCATGACTTTCTCACACGGTCTTTATATCTCAAAATATTATTTTTTTATATCGCAACCGCGACTATCTCAAAATTATGACTTTCTCACACGGTCTTTATATCTCAAAATATTATTTTTTTATATCGCAACCGCGACTATCTCAAAATTGTGACTTTCTCACACGGTCTTTATATCTCAAAATATTATTTTTTTATATCGCAACCGCGACTATCTCAAAATTGTGACTTTCTCACACGGTCTTTATATCTCAAAATATTATTTTTATATATCGCAACCGCGACTATCTCAAAATTGTGACTTTCTCACACTGTCTTTATATCTCAAAATATTATTTTTATATATCGCAACCGCGACTATCTCAAAATCATGACTTTCTCACACGGTCTTTATATCTCAAAATATTATTTTTTTATATCGCAACCGCGACTATCTCAAAATTGTGACTTTCTCACACGGTCTTTATATCTCAAAATATTATTTTTTTATATCGCAACCGCGACTATCTCAAAATTGTGACTTTCTCACACGGTCTTTATATCTCAAAATATTATTTTTATATATCGCAACCGCGACTATCTCAAAATTGTGACTTTTTCACACGGTCTTTATATCTCAAAATATTATTTTTTTATATCGCAACCGCCACTATCTCAAAATCATGACTTTCTCACACGGTCTTTATATCTCAAAATATTATTTTTTTATATCGCAACCGTGACTATCTCAAAATTATGACTTTCTCACACTGTCTTTATATCTCAAAATATTATTTTTATATATCGCAACCGCGACTATCTCAAAATTGTGACTTTCTCACACGGTCTTTATATCTCAAAATATTATTTTTATATATCGCAACCGCGACTATCTCAAAATTGTGACTTTCTCACACGGTCTTTATATTTCAAAATATTATTTTTATATATCGCAACCGCGACTATCTCAAAATTGTGACTTTTTCACACGGTCTTTATATCTCAAAATTTGCTACTTCCCATAATTTTTGGCTTTTGTTTCTTATAATGTGATTTAAAAAACAAATGTTACAAATAATAGTCTTATTAATCTTAAAGTATTTTACTGGAATTTCCCTTTGGAAACAGGCTTTCCTACGGTATAAAAATTATTCTAATCACTAAATATTCATGGGGTTATCTTTAAAGCACTCTTGAATTTGATCCAAGTCATCAGATGGTTCCTTCTTACCCTGTCTGATATTAGTTTCCATACATTTGTGAATATGTAGACATGAACTTACTGCCCAGATTTCTGAAAGCAGCAGTAATGAGCCTCATGTCTTGGCCTGTATCTAATCCCACAGAATTCCTGCACATTTCCACTGATAAAATTCTAAATGTGTCCCTCGCCAGTTTGTTTATTGGATATATTTGTCTAGTTTGATCCTGCTAATGATAACTGGTTATAGCGCACAGATTCGTTTAACACGTTTTACCAAATTTAAGTCCTTCCCTCCGATATTTCCCACCACAATTAGCACAGAAATTGTGAACAAAGTGAGCTGATTTCATGCTGGCCTACACATGATTCTAGACTTATGTAATTTTGTCTCTGTATTATAAAATGTAAGCTCCATGTGACACAAATGAAATGCCAAAAAATAGACAGATTTGGGTCAAACAAGTCAAACATTAAAGATTGTATATTTCAACATGTGTTTGTGAACGTATGTGGATTTAGTCTGGGCAAACACTAGCTTTAAAATGTGTTTTTCCATAATGCTGTGTCAGGTTTATATAAGAGAGAAGTTGACCTCCCAGTTCGGACATCCTCCTTCATTTATCAGTAAAATGGGGGCCGTGGTTCCCGGTCCTCCTCAGCATGACCACGGGTGCTCTGTGGTGTCCATGCTCAAATGAATCCAAGTGTTGGATCACTTTCTGCTGACTAGTGTTTTACCATTTAACCAGATGGTCTCGCTCCATGGAAACAACACACACTAGACACACAGCAACAGAAATGACAATACACACATAGACACATTTTTGCATGATGATGAAATCATGCTCAGTGTTTTTCTGTTTGTATCTGATTTGAATTTCTAAGATGAGAGATATGTACCGAATGTGAGGACTTAATGGAAGTGATATATAGAAAGAAAGAAAGCTAACAGAAATACCAAAATAAGTGTTTTATTTGCCCTCATAACAGCTAGAGGAAATGTTTGGGAGACGTAAAGGGATTATTCACCCAAAAAATGACAATTCTGTCATCATTTACTCACTCGCAAGTTGTTCCAAACCTGTATGAATTTCTTTCTTCTGTTGAACACAAAAGCAGATATTTGTAAGAATGTTGGTAACCAAACAGTTTCTGGTCCCTGTTGACTTCCATTGTATTTTTTCCATGGAAGTCAATGAGACGGAGCAACTGTTTGGTTACCAACATTCTTCAAAATTACAGAAGAAAGAACATCATGCAGGTTTAGAACAACTTGAGTGTGAGTAATTAATGACCGAATTTTCATTTTTGGATGAACTATCATGGAATTCTCAGTTATGTTTAACTTCAGTATGCAGTATAAAAATATAAAATATAATATAAAATCATAAAAATATAAATCATTATATAAAATATAATAAAACTATAAAATGAAATTGGAAGTTTCATTTTTTAAATCGAAATGTTTGACTTCATTTTGAAATTTGTGACTTTTGATCTTAGAAAATAGTGGCAATTTTGAGCACATTTTGAGATGTTTTTCAGATGTTCAGTGCAAGATTACTAAGGCCTTTTTCTGAGGAGACAAATTTGAGAAGGAGAAGACTTGTAACGTCTCAATTAAATTTCGTAATCTCACTAGGACAAATAATTGAGATTTTCAGCATTGTAATTTCATGAAACCACTTGGAGCTTTTACTGATTTTTTTTTTTTTTTTTAGAATAGTGTTTTTAGATGAGCTGACTTCATAAACATTTTAATGTTTTAAATCTCACTCAAGCCATGATGACAATAATAATAATTTGATTGCATCTGCATCTGATTAGATGGCAAATGTTGAAGTTTGAAATACCGACTTTTGATGTCACCATTTAAAGGGTTAGTTCACCCAAAAATGAAAATTCTGTTGAATCACTTATGACATAACGAAGCCTCGTTTACTGAAATCACGTGACTTTGGGGCTCTGAACCATTAATTCGAAACAAAAGATTCGTAAAGCTTAGTGTTTAAAAAGCATCCATCACTAGATATTGTTGAAAAGTCGTTATTTTGTTTTTATTTTATTTATTTATTTTGCGCACAAAATGTATTCTCGTCACTTTATAATATTAAAATTGAACCACTGTACTCACATGAACTGTTTTAAATATATTTTAGTAGCTTTCTGGGCATTGAAATTGTTAATTGTCTTGCTGGCAATAGAGGCCTCACTGAGCTGTCAGATTTCATCCAAAATATCTTAATTTGTGTTCTGAAGGTGAACGAAGGTCTTATGGATGTAGAACGACATGAGGGTCAGTAATAAATGACAGAATTTTCATTTTTGGGTGAACTAACCCTTTAATCTCATTGATATCTAGTAAAAACATTTTAGATTTTAAAAAGATATTTTCATCTTCTTTACAATGGGTTTTTCTTTCTTTTAAGGCCTTTCCTACTCATTACCGGTGCATTAATCAGTTTAGTGTAACAGATGAGATGAGATTCAGATGAGAGTTCCCATCAAAGACATGCCACTGACCTCCATCTGACCCAAATCGTGATGACATGATCCACAATGGTCAGTTTCATAATTTAGATTACACTTTGCCAGAAGTGTCTCACGCAATTTAAGAGCACCAGTTCCACACAAACATTTAGTCATGTGACTCTCACACTCAGTTAATCACATGAAATTACATCTAAACCCATCAATCACGGTCCTGCGTCAGAGTGAATCAGCACACACAAGACTGAGGAGAGCCGGCCAATCAGCCTCCTCGATGCATCTCAGTTATTGGACCACTTACACACTTGTGATGAATGGATATTTGTCCTGGATGTGTAAACAATACAGGCAATTATGATGAAATGATAACGGCTCGTGCGTAATTCCCATTGTTGATAGGGGAAGTTATTGTGGCAGTTTAAGGAGTTTGTGATCCTTCAAAGAATATTCACAGAATGAGATGATGAACTATGGAATAAAGCTAATAATGAAATACAGGCAAATAGTTCGTCCTCTCTCTGAATTGGTGGACGGTGACACACCTCCCTTAACATTCCCTTCGCACACACACAGACTCAAACCCACCCACTGCAAACACAAAGGTGACTGGCTAACCTTGTCCTAGATGCTGAATGCGTCATTGCTTTTATTTACATTTTCATCTGGGCCAAATTCACACTGAAGGGGAACATATTTCTCCGATATTCAGAAAAATGGTCGATCAATATGGATTTTCCAATGGCGCATTCTTAAATTATTGCATTTGACCAAACCGATTTTAAATGTTTGGATGTGAGAACTTTGCATGCTCACAGTTCTCTGATGTTGGTTAGTTGTTATGACAAATAAAATATTTCATGTCATGTTTTTATTTATTTTAATTTCATGGTTTGTCCATTACAAATGATCAAATGATGAGAATATTATTATGAAGTGGCTAGAAAAAGACTATTAAATGGTTTAAGCACATTGAACCAAGTCCAAATGTTAGAAATAATGAGGTCACATACATAATCCCTGTGGAAAAGTGCTAAAATGGCTTATCCTTTCATTTTTATCATCATAAAGTGAAGTTTTATTGCTCAGAGGTTGTTCTTTTATAGTTCATAAGAGTTTTTAGTTACAGTTTAGGCCTTTTTGATTTCATGAGATAATACCTAAGAGTATTGTGGATAGCTCAGACCATTTGGCTTTAAATAAGATGTTTGCGTTATATTGAATTTTTGAGAAAAAAAAGTTAATTTTGCTCATATCATTTGTGATATTAAAAAGATCTCATGTATAATATTTCATTACTATGCATTTTTTTTCTTAAGGCCTTTCTTACACATTGCCGGTTAATTGCACTCATTTTTCAAGTATCAGTTTAGAGTTAAAGCCACAGAACTGAAATGTTTAGATAATTTTGTGCTGCATGACATTTCTAAAAAAGTCTTAGAAGCGTTGTGCTTGCTTTGGCGTCATGTGCCAATATTTAATCTGCACAGAGAAGATTAGTATGGCCCTGGGACAGGATGACACACAAATCCATGGAGATATCAGATGTTCTGCAGCTATATGTGTTTGTGATTTGGGCTGCAAACACAAAGGTTGAAAGTTCAATCTCCAGGATATGTGTACCTGCAATTGATGTATGGATATTGCTTCGTAAAAAACATTTTAATTCTCTTTTTTTTTTTTTTTGGTCTGACTGTTTGACTGAAGTCATTTTCATTTCGCAGATGTGTCTGATAAAGCACCCTGCAGAGAGGCAGACGTCCTGACTCCATTGCTGGAAGGGTGTGTTTAGGTGTGTTCACAAGACACAAAGGAGACGTCTTGCCACGGAAGACTACAACTGTGTTTCCCCTGTGCGTATATGTTGTGTTACTGTCTCTTTCAGTCTATTATACTCCTTCCGCATCAGACAGGAGTCTCTGTCAGCCACTCAGGGAGTGTATCAAGAGTGTGTGTGAGTCCATATGTCTGTATTATTACTGTATTCATTGAGCATGCAACAGCTGATTTCCTGACCTGAACAAAGAGTGTAGAGAAAGCAGCATTTCCTTGTATTCTTCTTGGCTCACATTGTCCCTTCAACGTACACACACACACGCAATGATAGCAGGTAAAAGAATATGACGCAGAAACACTGCAGGGAAGATTTTTAAAAAGGGACCTGAAAAGCCACAGACAATAAGGGAGAGAAAATTGTGATGTTTCAGCAAAATTACTTAAAAGTCAAAGATTTTTTCTGTTATTCTTGTCGCATGATGAAAAAAGGACATATCAAAGGACGAATTTACATCATGCTTCACTCCAGCAGAAATAAGAAATAAAGAAAGAGCTACTAACTAAATAGTGAGCTGAATCTGAGTTAAATTTTGAAAAAAAAATATTACTTTTTAAGCTAGTTTTCATCAGTCACACTACAAATATTAATCATGGTTTTACTACGAATTAAACATACAAACAAAAAACATGGTTATTGTAGTTATTCCATGGTAACCACAAATGGTTTTACTTCAAAAACGATAGTTTAACTACAGTTTTTGTGTGGTTATACATATGATAATCAATACGCCGAAAAAAAGAAAACATTGTTTTTATTGTAATAAAACCATAGTTAATTTTCGTACGGGATAAAACTCTTACCATTTGCGTTGTTGTGTTGTAATTGATTTTTTTGTAGAATGGTATACTGAAAATTAGCATACTATCTAATATATAATATGAATATTCTCCTCCATGACTGTATACCAACTTAAATTTAAAACCAACTGGACGCGGGCTGCGGTCAAATTCATTTAGCCAATCCGAAAATTTGGAAAATGAGGTAACACATGGGAAAAAATATCGTTGCCATGAATAAAGAATTTGTCCCCAGGACTTATCAATACTTATTGTTTTTAGTTAAATTAACCAATTATTTAAACCCGTTTACATTTTAATAAGTCATTGGAACTTTGAACGATAACTTGTTTTTTTTTCCCCCACCAGCAGCAGGTCCATATATGGTCAGCCGGTAGCTGAGAGCGTGGAGGCTGACATTTCCTCATCTGTCAACAACGGCCTACACAGTCCGTAAAGGAATTGGAAGACAGTAAAGGAAAGAAACAAATAACATAAAGAGACCGAAATGTGACTTGAAAACAAATGCCGAACTTGCTTTGCTTCTGCTTGACAGGTAAAAATACCATGACTCCAAAGCGACTGTGCGTGTTTAGTTTAACGTTACTTCCACAACGACTGACATGGCTTGCAGACTTCACTGGGAAGTACACTATGAAGTATTAGTGAGTCCAGTCATAATTTACCTGTAATATCACACACTATAGTGTGATTATTATTTTACATTTTAATCATTTTTGAGCTAATTTTGTTTGAGTAAACAAAATATATTTTAACCATTGATGTGAGTTAAGTCCATCTGTTAACTTTACGTGTTTAGTTCTTTCCAGAAGTACTTTCAATGAGTTTCCTTGTCCAATTTTCACAGTTCCGAGTTTTCAAGCCAAATAAGTAGGCCTATGTATACTTTTTTTTTTTTAAGGCAATCATTTTGCACGCTTTTAAGTAAGGCAAACCCATTCAATTATACAGCAAAGATCAAAAGAAAAAAAGTTTGCCTCCGGAAATCTTTCTCCGGAAATTACCGAGAGCACAGAGTGTACCCATCACCAACACACTGGTCATAGCCTTTGTCATTAGTTTCCTCTGTAAACGGAGGTGGTTCTAGTGAACAAAAGACACCAGTGAACAAAAGGCACTCTGTTCCACCCTAGTCAGCTGACCCATGAACATGAGTGGGCATCTCAGAGGGCCTCCTACAGGCAAACGTCAATTTATACTGGCACAGGCGCTGTAAAGCTCTCAAATGCTGCCCAACGACACCCATCTGATATTTGCTTTGCAAGCCTGTGATGAAACTGACCATCTCAGACCCCCTTATCTTAGTTTATCTTAGTTTCCACTTCCAAAATCTTCATTGATCTTCTACTAATCAATAATTCCCTCTTCATGTTTGTGTTGATTTTCAGTTCTTGGGTGTTTGCTGTGCGTCACCGGACCTCACAGAGATGTCATCATCTCCATCCAGGCATTGTTTTGGTTTCTGTGTTTGGATTTCACGTGAGCAAACACTCACCCCTACACACATTTTACAGGCAAGCACATGCTTGTCAAGTGTTTTGAAGGTTATTAGAGGTTAGAAATATAGGTAACCAATAACTTATGATGGGCAGAGACAGATGTGATGTTGTTTTCGAAGAAAACAAGATTCTGCCGGTTGATTTATTTGCTAATGTGAGGTCTTAATTACCCGGTCAGAAAAACATATTTCACCCCAGCATCAAAACAAAAATATGAAATTATATTTTGTATGCAAAAAATTTTTTTTTTTTTTTTGCATTGTGACTGTTTTCATGACTGCCTTTCCTCCCTAAAAATAATTTTCATTTTACAAATAATCAGTAAAGGCAAAAAGGTAGAATAAACACATTACTGTAAATTATTGTAAATTTTCTATTTGTATTCTTTTCTATTTTCTGTTGCACTTAATTCATTTTTTATTATCATTTTAATTAAAAAAAACAATAATTAATTGTGCCTAGATAGGATGGTTTTCATTAATGTATCTTTAAAGTAATGAGAATTTTAGGAATAAGTGTGCTTAATTGTCTTGATTGTAATGCCATAATGCAAAAAGCTTAATGGTCCTAAAATAGACTTCATTGTCTTAGATATATTTTGATTTTGAGGTGAGTCATGACCTTTCAGGACATTTCTTTATAAGATTCACCTCACCGCGAAATGACCCATGATGGTTTTTGACTCCTCATACACAGAAGCCTGACCTTGCATATAAATGGGTCATCAGAGCTTTTATAAATCTGCTAACAAGACATTGAGCTGTCAGAGGCTGATTTCCAGGATAATTCCCAGCATATTCCCTAGAAAAAAGATACCAGGATTGTACAATATTTCAATCTCTCTCTGCGCCTAACAACAAAGAGGCACTAAAAATAACAACAATCTGTAAGCGAAAGAGACAGGAAAGAGAGATGACACTCCATTTGTGATTGTCTTTGTTTGTGTTTTATGCTTATTATTGGACACTTTCTGCAACTAAAGTCATTTACACTCAAACTGTGTGCAATCATTGCAACTGAAACTCTAAAACCTTCAACTAAACAAAACTTTTAGGATTCCAAAAAAAGAAAAAGTTATGATGTACAATTACAAAGTTATGATCAAATAATTATTCTGCTGATTTGTAATGAAAGAAAAAAAAGTGATACATTTAAAAAGTGGAACAGAAAGCATTTCCACGGATGGTCTCAGACTTTTAGACCCCACTGTATGTCTCTTTCCTGTGGAGCTGTGCATTGTGAGTAGAGTTGTGTGTGACTCTTGACCCTGAGCTGTGCTGTGCAGACGACCGTCTCCAGCGCTTCTCAGCTACTTCCTGTCCACACACACCCCTCTTCCTGTCCATAGAGTGAAGCTATTTTAAAGCCAGTGAAGGCCTGGAATGGCATAAAAGAAGCCAAGAGTGGAGACATACTGACTGCTGACTGTGTGTGTGTGTGTGTGTGAGGAAGGATTCCATCAGCTTTATGGCTGCGATGATTGAGGAAATCAGGAGAGGACAAGAACAATGATCTCACTGCTCTTCCTCAATCCTCTTCTAATAAGGAAATGACAGCTTTTTTAAAATTTGTTAATATGACAGTTGATTACTAAGACAAAGAGATACATAAACCAAATATAGAGATGGCCTAGTTTTTCCTTAGATTTAACAAAAATAATTTTATCATCAATTTTGTAGACATAAATAAAAATGACTCATTATCAAACTATTTAATAGTTTTTATGCTTTAAAATATTAACGAATGAAGTGAAGAAAATTTCACTGAAGCATCAGACACAACATACATTGTGGACACAATAAAACCACACTGGCGTACATTAAGGTACGTGTCGACTGCGTAATGATTGTACCTTTTGTAAATGTCAGATATGTTCTAATTTGTGCTTTACCAATTTAACTGATTAGTTACAATAGTTGTTGGTCAAAGCAATAGTTTGATATTTTTACACTTGTAAGTATTTTGTGTTAACATGTAATAATATTAACACAATAATATTATCACAAAATTTGTAGAAAATTTACTTTTATCCCCCCCCCCTCCCCCCCTAAGGTACTTTAAGGTAAGTGTTCATACAGAAATTGACAGATTTTGTTCTCTTTCAAGTAGTTTGAAGTGAAATGTGTTTGTTTTCTTTACTAATGTTGTGTAGAAGTCCAAAAGCATGTGGTTCACATTCGCACCATCAAGCTTTGCACACTTCCAGAACAAACACATCCATCCATCACATGATGTTTTTGGAAAGATCAGACAGAAGGGAATGTACGGAATGGAGAAATGATGATCAATTGTGATAAACGACACAGTGTCACTGTGCAAACTGGTGATTTCACAATGAAATGCAAAGGGAAGTGTGATTGTGTAGATCTTTCTGAGCAGGAAACATTGCAGGAGTTTTGTAACTGCTGTCATGTGGGAATAAGACTGTTTTTTTTTCAGGGTATAAAGTTACATCTTTGCTTCAGGAGGCAGTATGTTCACTAAGAACCAAGAAGTGAAATATGCAACACGATGGATAATTCATTAGAAAATTTCCCCCTGGCACCCATATTACATTTAAAAATGAATCTTAAAGTTTTGAGAGAAAATTACTTCTATTTTTTAAAAAAATGCTGTATAGAGCAATACAAACAATACAAACGTCTCCAGGGCGGTTTTACAGAGATTATAATGGTGCCCTACAAACCCTCATTGAGACAGCCAAAAGACCACTTGTCTGTGGCAAAGAAAAATCTTTTTTTCCCCCATACAATTAAACATAGTAATATATATATACAAATAAGAACTGTAACAATAAAGCAAACACACATGAACAATAGACATGTCATTATGAAGTTAGATGAAATGTTTAACCATGTCCATTCTACCTCAATGTTGACAAATATTTTTAGAGCCGGTGCTGTTGTGTAATATGGTTGCAGAAAGGATTGCTTGTCTTGTTCCACCCTGTCTAAGAGGTCAATGGCCGTGTGGACTAAATACAACAGAAATCATGGGTACTACTAGAGTGCATAAAAGTGATACTAGAATCAAAAATGTCAAGGGTAAGTACAAGGGAAAAGCTAAGTAAAAGAATAGCACAAAGACTCATTTTGGAAAGATTAATTAGAGCAGAATCTCCAAGATTGAACTGAGATTCTTGCACATATGCCACATTCTACTAGCATCAGATAAAGGAGATGCTGATTGTCAGACTTACATAAGCCAGACCGAAAGATTGTGAGGACAGCCTGTCTGCTCCTTCCTCACAGCCCTCAGGGTGGAGGGAATCGGCTGACTTACCGTCTCTTCAGCCCCCTTAACAAGCACAACCCCCCCCCCCCAAACGCAGGTTATGTGAGGATCTTCACCAGCAATGATTCACGGCAGTAATTCTTCTGTTTTTAGGATCAGCGTTAAGCCCTGAATGTCTGGTACTTGATGTGATATTAGAATTTAAATGTCTTACCATCATTTTTATAGCTTATTTTGTTTATACAGATGATATTCTGTAGATTAAAATATCAGAAGGCTGCAGAAAAAGAAAAACAGAAGAGCAAGGGAGAAATAAAAGAAAAGAGGGCTGATCAACTAGAGCATTCATTAGATAACTGTTGGTGGTTTTCTTTGCTAGTTTTTTTCTTACCCTTAGTATTTTCTGTAATGTTTTCTGATTTTGCATACTCAACACTGAAGATAGGAAATAATAAAATGATGTTTATGATAGCGATTAAAGGGTTAGTTCACCCAAAAAGGAAAATTCTGTCATTTATTACTCGCTCTCATGTCGTTCCACACCCGTAAGACCTTCTTATATTATTCTTATTTCTTGATGAAACCCGAGGGTTTCTGAACCACAATGTCATTGCACCTTCAAGGCCCAGAAAGGTAGTAAAGACATCGTTAAAATAGTCCACATGTGAATGAATGAATGTGAATGAATTGTTTGTGGTGCTGTGTTGAAATATATTCCAGAGATGGTGTTTCAGAGCAGATCAAATTTATTTCGGCTTTGCTTTTGGTCCAAGTACCAAGAGACCCCAAGCACGCATATGTATACAGTTGTTGTTGAAAACTTGGGATAAGAATTGAGAAAGTACATATCACAAGGCCATTTTTGTTAATCATATGCTTTTTGTCCTGAATTATAGTCATCAAAAATGTCATTTTGCCCCATTATTTCTCTTTATCGAACATGTAAAGAGATAGCAGTGAGCCCAGCTATAGTTAAAGGGATGGTTTGGCCAAAAATTTAAACTGTCATTATTTACTCAACTTCATTTCATTCCAAACAAGAATTTATAGTGAACACAAGCTGTGAAGCTTCACAAAAGCACTATAAAAGTGGTCCATATAACTTATGAATCAATGATATTTGATGTTGATGATGTATTTGACAGCTCATGGACATTTTATTGAAAAAAAAAAAAAAATCTGTGAGAAATTCTTTAAAAAACTTCTCTTTTATATTTTCCACAGACAAAATAACAATGTATAGCTTTGTAACGAAATGAGGTTGAGTAAATAATGACATAATTTTCATTTTTGCCCCGAACTATCCCTTTAATGCATGTTGAATGTACTTCAAACTTCTTCACTTTAGAAAAGTTGACTGTTTTATCTGTCCCATGAGAGGCAGATGCTGTTGCTGGGATATTGTTGCCTGGAGACCATTGTTTCCATGTGTGGCCTGTATCTTTCCGTGGTCAGATGAGACTCCTAAAATTGTGACGTCAAGTTCCAGCCAATCAGCACGCAGGATGAGCTGAGGGGTGCTTACGCAAGAAGTAAGAACACACAGCGCGCATACAAATGATCTTAGTGTGCACACACAGTCTGAATACTGATCAGCCGGCACACACACACTCACACAAGTGCTGCAATGAATTAGAAATGTTTAATTTTCAGCTGTAACAAAAGAATGAAATGAACTAATTAGCTTTCATTCATACAAATCTTTACTTCTAATTATGTGTACGTCTGTGTGTGGATGAGAGACAGAAATTTGACTCACATCTTCATTAGCACATGAATAACCATTCAAGCCTTTAACACACTTCAGTCACTCACTGAAAACAAACAACTCACAAGTTCAAAGCCGTCTTGGAAAACGTACAACGCACTTCCCATCCCCCAAACCCCTGACAACACTCCCAACATCACTAAATGCTTTTATTTTGGCGGATATTGTGAGCCAAAAAGAGCTCAAAGAGATTTTTTTTTTTTACAGTATCAGTATGGTGATCTGATTACAAGTGGATTACATTTAATACAGGTGTAAATGGGGTCCAATGTGTCTACTACATTTGATGGGGTCAGTGTGTTATTTTCTCTCGCAGAATAAGTCCTATATGGTGAGGGCTATAGTAGAGAAACCTTAGCCTGCCCTGATAAAAATGATTCTGTGAAGTAAAAAAGTTCAGGTAAAAACTGAAAAAAACAAAGCAAATATTGAGTACTATATTAGTACTCAATTCAAGCATGTAGAAATCTAAGCGTAAATGTCCAAGAGATAACATTAAGTAAAACCTACTCAACTTTTCTATACCTGTAACTTTTGATACTGGTTTTCCAGTGAACTGCTCTGAACTGTTTGCAAGTCTCTGCTAGATATGCTATTATACTGATAACTTATCTGCTCCATTTTTAAATGAGAGAGAAATGCAACATTTCATAGAAGGTTAAAGAAAATAATTACAATCATAAAAGATATGAAGGATTTTATTATATTTGAACACTGTATATCAATACAGGGAGATGGTTGTTTTAAAGAAAAATCCTTTTCTTCTTGCACTAATACTGTGATTCTCACCCTCATGATCATCTCAGGCCCTTTGCTGTAAAGCCTTGTTAGACGAGTCCTGATGAAGTTTCGTCCAGCCTGAAGCTGGAACTCCGGATGGGATCAAGGAGTCAACTGCACCGGATCTTCACTGATTCTGAAGGAAATACATGAGTCATCCTGTTGGACCTCTACAGCAGCTGACATCCTTGTCTGAAGATGATTTTTGTGAAGTACGTAAACCATGTTTTGCACACACTGAAGTATTCAAGAAATAATGCTTCTGAAGCATTTCTTACTTAATTCCACACAATATAATCCAATAAGATACACTACCATTCAAAGGTTTGGGGTCAGTAGGATTTGTTTTTAAAGAAATTAATACTATTATTCTGCAAAGTTGCATTACATTTATTACAAATAAAGACTTTTACATTGTTACAAAAGATGTATATTTATGTTAATCGAAGAATCCTGAAAAAATGTGTCACAGTTTCCACAAAAATATGAATCTAAACAGCTGTGACTAATGGCTGCTTAAAATCAGCTTTGCAATCTGTTTTAAAATATTAAACAGTTATTTTAAATAGTAATAATGTTTCCCAATTATACAGTTTTTACTGTATTTCTGATCAAATAAATGCAGCTTTGGTGAGCATAAGAGACCTCTTTCATTAAAAAATTAAAAAATCTTTCCAACCTCAAACTTGGAAATATATTACTAAAGAAATGACTAGAAATCACTTTACAACTTGGTACTGCGGGTATTTAATTTTCAGTTCTATTATTGAAACATGATGTTGGTAAACTGTTTCTGCCAACAAAATATGACTTTTCACCAACACCAACTTTTCACGCCACATTTCAAGCCAGAGTCTGATGAAGAGCATGTGGCTTGAAATGCCTGTTTGGTGAGAAAGTGAAAAAATAATTTTGAGAGCAACATCATGTTTTGATTTTTATCTTGTACCTATATTAGTCATTTTTAGGTGTGTGTGTGTGCTTCGCCACATTTCTTCACAACTACATACAAATCAAATGTTACATTCCATAGTGTATAACAACTCACACACACTTTAGCACATTCACACAAATGCAAATTCAAACACACATTCAGACCATGCTCAAGCAAAAAGGAAGTAAGATCAGAAAAGAGTAAAGGTCTGTGTGTGTGTGTGTGTTGAAGGTCATTTTGAAGGGCAGTGGAATGTTATCAGCGCTGGTTCTAATGCCAGGAAGACTTTCTTGAGTTATGTAACACGGCACAATGGCATTCCACACACTGGACAATAAATTGACCACTAAGACTCCAGGAAACAATGAAGGGTGTGTGTAAATGTGTGCTGTGTGTGTGCAATGTGTGTGTGATATCCTCTACGTTGTTAACCCGATGTCTCAAAACTGCAGCAGTGAAGTGAAACTAGGTTAAGATGCCACTTCAGGCTGTCTGCAAAATCTACAGATCTGACAGGTTTGTCGTGCATGCCTGTGCCTGTGTGTGGAAGCGAGAGAGTTGTTGAGAAGACGTTCACTTCTATCACTCTTTGTGTCATTAACGTTCTCATTAACCATTCTCATTATTGAGCGGTTTAGCTTTTTGGTCAAAGCCGCCTGTGGAATGGTTGAATTGGGGGTGACTTTGGACCAATCAGCTGTAGGAGTGAGGTGTGTTTCTCTTTTTTTCCATCAGTGAGAATCCAGGCCAAGTCCTTTGGGATCTCTCTGCTCATATCCAATTCACTTTAACACAAGCCGTCCTTTCTGCTCTGTCTCAAATTTATTGTTTTCATCTCTCTGACTCATCTCTGTCTCTCTATCCTTCTCTTTTCCTTTCTATCATGGTTAAATATTCTCTTTGTATGGTCTTGTCTGGGTTGTGAGTGACTCCTTGTCATTAGCTGTAAGTAAGTGGAGGCATTTTCACAAATGAGCGATGAAACATGCTTGTGTCCAGCTCCGGTCCTCTTACAGTCAACGGCTGCTATCTAGTTTACAAGAGTTGCACATTCACTGCATATAGAGTACACTCAATATCACATTGCAAAATCGTTTTGTCTTATTTTCCCAATAAAAATTCAACAAGGTAAATGTATATGAGAAGAAAAATTGGATTAGATAATAAAGGAATAGTTCTCCCAAAAATGTCCTTTTTCTAGAAAAGGGAAACTATTCACTCCTATTGTTTCTACTTCCTTTGTGCATAACTCTCCCTAAATATAGTTTACAGCATCATGTTTTCATCTTATATTAGGCTTATAACATCATTTCCATCCATTTAACTTGGAAGGACTATTTCTGTCATTTTTACTCCATTTTATGATTTTCTTTTTGTAAAGTTTTAATTCTATGTTTTTCATCAATAAATTAATCGTTTTTTTTATTATAAATTTTTTTTTAGTGTATTTTAGCACATCTGGATTGCTGTATTGACCAATCAGAATCCAGAAATGGAATTATCCATATTATAATGACTCAATTTGAAATAAATGAAAAATAGTTAAATGAATAAATTAATCAATCTAAAATAGTTTCATAAATAATATACATTTTTCATTTTAATATAATTAATTATAATTTTATAACAATAAATATTTAAAATATACAAAATAACTATAAAATATAATTATATGAATTATGAATTACATGCAATATTTATAAAACATTAAAAATATGTACTTTTATAAATTATATTGTTTTTTTATATATATTCTTTTTATTGGCTAAGCCTTTATATAAACAAAGTTTAAATATATTACTGCATTAACTGTTGAGAACAAGCACAAGACAGTTATGCAACTATAGAAAATTCAAAATGCACTTTTCTGTGTTTATCAAAAGACATTAGAGTTAGACTGTGACAAGAGCTTAATATAGACTACCAAAATAATGGGATTCTCCTCACCATGATGCTTCTTAAAATCATTCATACTTTCTTTGCTTCCTTCTTTCTGTCTTGTCACCCATCTTGTGCTTTGACCTTTTCAGAAATGCCAAGCAGTTTAGGGACACACATGATACACACATGCCCTGAGTGCCGTGTATGTGTGTGTGTGTGTATGTGTGAGAGAGAGTGTGTGTGAGCAGCATATGTCTATAACTTAACCTCATGTCATCTTTGACACGGTCACTTTCACGCTTTTAAGCATGAAATGTATTCAAACACACTAACACATTGATGCCGAACATCCAGTCTGTTGTTGAGTCAGTCAGGGCATAGTCAATCTGTCCCTCAATCATTCTCTCCACGTGCAGAGAATGTGAAAGCACATATATAATCCTCCCAATGCTCACTAAGATAAAACAGATGTTGTACACATATGCTGTCATTTAAGCCAGTGTGAATGGAATGAGGTTGTAAATTTATGTTTGGGATGAGCGTCTAGTCTTGCATGTAATACAAAGGTTATACAGTTTTCACAATAAATATTTAGACAAGCTTAAAATGCCTAAATGTAGTTGCTTTAGATAACATTTTTCAAACCAAGTGGCATGTGCAAACAACCTTTTATAGAACTAACTACGTTTTCCAAAGTGTAGCAACACCAAACATGCCAGTTTTTAATGTATGAGCTGAGGGAATAATCATTTCAATCATTTGGACTGTTAGGTGTCGGTAAGATTTTAAAATGTTTTCGAAAGAAGCCTTTTATGCTCACCAAGGCAGCAAGGCTCAAAAATACAGTAAAAACTGTAAAACTGTGAAATATTTATTTCAGATTAAAATAACTGTTTTCTACTTGAATATATTTTAAAAAGTTATTTATTCCTGTGATCGCAAAGTTGAATTTTCAGCATCATTACTCCAGTCTTCAGTGTCATGATTCTTCTAATATATTTATGTGGTGCTGAAACGTTCTTATTATTATCAATGTTGAAAACAGTTGTGCTGCTTAATATTTTTGTGGGGTTTTTAGGATTATTTGATGAATAGAAGGTTCACAAGGATAGAATTGATTTGAAACAGAAATCTTTTGTAGCATTATAAAATCTTTACTCTTACTTTTGATCAATTTAATGCGCCCTTGCTGAATAAAAGTATTAATTTCTTTAAATAACAATTACTGATTCTAAACGTACCATCGATAACATTAGAAAAGTCCTATTCAATTGAACGAATCCATGTGTTCGGACAGTCGTCTCATGTATATTGGAAAGTCCAATTTATTGTAGTGGATCAGTTCATTTAATTGATATTGTTCGTTCATTCTTATACCTCTATATAGGTATACACATCCACACCTCTAATTCACAGACACTGTTTTCACGGATGCCCCTGTCGAAGCTTCATGAAATGTCTCTGCTCTTTTCACTCCCACACTCATCTCCTTCTCGCTGCAGAAGTCTGAGGAACACTGAATCCTGGGAGATTCAGGATTCTAATGACTCATCATGTTTGAAAATCTGACACGCTGACACATACTGACTGTTCAGCTAAAGATTCGGTGGCATCGGTTTTATCTCGCTAGTTGCTCTAAACCTTCTGCAATTGTCTTCTATAAAATAAAGTGCAAATTCTTGAACAAAAATGTGTATATTGTGGTTTGGCGACTACATTTCTTATTTACCTCCTGTCAGCGGCCTTGAATGTGAGCCATTTTTATCCTAAATTCACACACACACACACACACACACACACACACACACACTTAGATGAGGCAATGCATCAGTCATAGCTACTCCTCCTACTCCACCTGTCTGCCTCCCATCCTTGCCATCTCTCCATCTCTCTCTCTCTCTCTCTCTCTCAATTTCTCTCAGTCTGAGTGGTATATTGGCATATGCACCACCTTATAAACTTTTTAAATGGAAAACCGGAGCAAAATTGTACATATCTCTCTTTTGTATTCATAATTGTGTCAATCTATCTATCTGATTCAATACACCCCTGTCTGTCTGGCCTGATTTCATGCTGTGCATTTGCATCTCAGGTTTGGTAAAATGTGAGATTTCACGCTCTCACGTGTCACTTATTCTGTTTGTCTCTGAAGCTTCATCCGCACGTGAGGGGAAAGAAGCTATTCTAAGAGAGAAAAAAGAAAAGAGAGAGAGAAACTGTGTCCCCAAAGATATCTCGCCTTCCCTGTAGCATAGAGAGAGATGAGCAGAGAATCATGTTTATTTTATAAGGCTCACACTCTCTCTTTTATGTGTGTCTGTTTGTGTGAGAGAGAGTGTAACTTTGAAAAGAAGCTGAGCATTTGGAAGGAGAGGAGAGAAGACGGCAGATGATGTTGTTGGTATCGTGGTGCCTGTGGTTTTTTTGGACTGAGGTACCGAAGGCCAAAATGCTCCAACAGTGATCTAATATTTTCCACAAAACTCAACTCAAATTACACTTAACACAAGGATACGACAGTGGAGGACTCGACATTTATATGAGGAGATGTGAGGAAGAGGGGAACATTTATCTCCAGAACACTTTACGAGAAATAGACCTAACTATGACTAGTCATGAATCTGCCTTTTTAATTTCTATTTACTAGATAGAGATACTTTCCCACAGGAAAGAAAGATCATAGATGAAATCTCCTAAATATCTCAATTGCTTCAGTGAGATTGAATTGAGAACCAACTGAAACTTTTGCTTAAATTTGCAGTCCGTAACTTTTTGATCCAAAATCTATTTTTGAGCATATAATCAGCCAGTGTTCAAAAATATCTCCTTACCTTACCCCAATTCACAACGGTAAGCTTCTAATAATGTTTCCTAATTCGAGTGGTACTGGTAGGTTTTCTCGGGAAATTCGAGCATGCCGTCATTACGCCACACATCTGTTTACATAAAGAAGGAGTCCCATCTAGTAGACTCACAGCAGCTGGAATAATTAATCTTATCATTTTGATGGCGGATTGTATGGTATGACAAATTAACGTTAGAGATTAAACTGTACAGAAATTGAAATCTACAGGTAAAACTAATACATACTAAATACACATAATCAAGCAATGCTGATTAACATTAACATTTTGAGAACAAAGTATAACAATAATAATAATTTGCATGGTTTGATGTGATTTTTTAGCCTTGGTGAGCATAGAGTTTTTTGAAAGACCTTTAAATGGTATTAAATAAAACATGAGCAAGAAAATGTCCTCTAATTGACCCTTCGCAAAGACCCGCCCCCTTTAGTTACTGTTGCTTTGTCCGACAAGCCATGCGCTCTCATGCCACACATCATGTTCTCACAAAGTGAAAAATACATCGCAGAGCAATGGAGACTGACAATGCATCAACAGACAAGACAGACAGAGCAAGTAAAGAAGTTTAAACAATAAATACCGTGTAGTGGCTCTTTAATGAGACTGTAGCTCCTCAGTTCAAGCAGCTCGTGAACCAACCATCTCTTAATACTAGTTCATTTATAGCATCAAATAAACATGAATGGACAAGCGTGGAAAGACGCGAATACACAATTTTTCAAGTTCAGGTTCACCAATGTTAATCTACTAACTCCCCTGACAACTCCCCGGACAAAATGGCAGATTCGGGGTTATGATTGGTTAGA
This sequence comes from Zacco platypus, assembly GCA_038088235.1. NCBI lineage: Eukaryota > Metazoa > Chordata > Actinopteri > Cypriniformes > Xenocyprididae > Zacco > Zacco platypus. The sequence continues at coordinate 13,957,323 of CM076067.1, forward strand.
TTGCCTGTCAATCAAACTGCCGGCGAAGAGTCAATTGCTAAATTCTTTTCCATTTCTAGATACATCTATTCCACAGTTCCTTTGACTAACTTGAGACTAGTGAGAAACCAAGTTCAAAGGCATACAAAAGCACGAGAGAGAGAGAAATAGAGGTTCTGTGTGATGTATGTGACAATTTTTGTCAGAATGATAAGTTTTAAAGTCTTGCATACTGACAGGAAGAAAATCATTTCTTTAGCTTGGGTTGTGTACACTGTGTGCCCGACAGTTGGCCAGTGTGCTGATGAATAAACTACACTATAAATAATAGATGCCCTCTGCTACTCTGTGCTTTCATTACTAAATATATGTATACATATATCGATTGATTAAAGGTACAATCCAAAAGCAATGATATTTGCTTAATGCAGAAAGTTTAAAGATATGCTCCCACTCTCAAATCTGCATTTTGATGGGTGGAGTCGACCCAGAATGTGTGCGCAATCGTGTCATTCATATTATCCTAAATCTGCAAATGCCTGTCGTCCCCTCAAAAAAATAATAATCCAATAGTAAGAAATAATCCAGCCTTGTATGTTGGTGTCTAGTGATATATTATGGGTCATACTTTGTTGTTCTATGACTTATGGATATTTGAAATTGTTCTTCTTTTGTATATTTTATATTTAACGCAGTGGTTGATTATATCATACAGATTAAATGAGACTCTTTTCACTGCTCAACCTGATGCAACACCAGTCTTGCTGTGGAAAATGAAGAGAGTGAACCATGAAATGCATGTAATAATCTTATTTTCTAACAGCAGTTTATTCTTTGGTGGCTTCTTGCTTTTTGCAAGGTATTTTGGGTTTGATTGGGCAGAGGAGACAGCAAGATCAGTGATATGCATAAAATGAATACCTCTTTTGTCCAGGATGAAAGGCGTATTTCTTTCTTTCTCAGGTTGGCTCTCGAATAAAAGGATCCAGTCTGTTATTGTGAATCAGACAGCTCTCACAGTCAAGAAGGGAAATGCATTTTCTCCTTATCTGTAATTTGTGAAATTGCCTCTATATGGCATTTTATCTTTCTGTCATCTCAAAAAAGAAGAAAATATTTTTCTATTTGTGTGTGTGTGTGTGATTCAGATATCTTTCATGTAGGTTTAGAGCTATGAGTCATATAGTCTACACAAGGTTTGTCATCCACACTAATCAAGTAAATGACCACTGAGATTTCACTAAATTATTTTGCCAGCTGTGTTTGCATGATGAATAAAAATTAGTCCCTGCAAGGTACCAGGCTACTTGAAACTGTCAATTTATAAACAACACTCAATCAATTTATCCTGTGACAGTCAGTTTTTTGCTTGTCTGTTTATGAACTATTTTATGGTCTTTTTTATTTTATTTTTGATTCATTAAATTAGATTTATATTTATAATACATTTACATTCATGCTTTTTTATACTAATACTAATAATTTAATACTTTTATTCAAACTGCATTCCAAATTTATTTCAAGGTATAAATTTAATTAATTCACTAATTCCCTGGGAACAAACCTGTGACCATTACATTGCAAACGTGACTGTTTGATGTATCAATTCATTTTATTAATTATTAATTGTATTATTAATAATTTAAAGGGGAGCTTTTACAAGATCCAATTTAAGTCTCTGGCGTCTGTGAAGTTTCAGCTTGTCAAATTTGCCCCTATTTGGGTGTGAGCAAAGACACGCCATTTTTGTGTGTCCCTTTAAATGCAAATGAGCTGCTGCTCCTGGCTCCCTTTCCAAAAGAGGGCGGAGCTTTAACAGCTCACGCTTCGGTTCCTCAACAACAACAAAACTGGAGAATCTCACGCAGCCAAAATGAGGATTGTCAGTAACAGTGTTCAGCCTTACATTGTTCAAACTGGAGTAGGACACTGATGGAGAGACTCGGGAAGAAGTTACAACTTTTAGAATGCAACTGGACGTTTCTGAATGATTAGTGGATAAATTTATGTAGTTGATTCAACTCATCAGAGTTATTGTAGTGTTGTCATGCCGTCATTTTACGCCGGACTGCTTCACAGTGCTTGAAATGTGCCGGTACTCCCGATGCTCAGTTAAAAAAGTTAAAAAAAGTGAAATCATAATCAAGCATAACTATAATATAATAATAATAATAATAATATAATGTTATTAATTACTATAATAATAATAATAATTAATAATAGTATATATAATAATTATATTATATTATACTATATTATATTATATATTATATTATATTATACTATATTATTTTATTCGTTGAGGTGTTTGGTAAATTTTGTCATATTTTTGTGAACATCTATTACGGTAAAATCCTTAATATCCATTCTGACTTCGTTCAGCCATCTTGAATCTTTCTTTAAATGTTGTCAACCTCCTGATATACTTACGACTTACTCAGAAGGACAAGGTGTTGATGGATCTCTCCATCATTATATCTTTAACTCAGTATATCGATTCTCCCCTCATTATCTTCCGTTCCCTCTCTCCGCAGATGTGTGACATCCGCTGCTCGCAGGATAACGAACCTGTTGACTCATTCACCCGTGCTCATTCATTAATGACTCTTGACCAAGAGAATTCCAGAAAAACAGACAGGTTGGAGAGAAAGGCAGCGTAAGAGATGCTGTCTGCGTGAGTCAGAAGAGGCTTGCAGCACTGCAGCGGTTCCTGTAACAGCAGTGGTCAGGCTAAACACACCCATCCAATCCATCAGCCTTCATTCATCCTTCGCCCATCCTTCCATTCACACAATCAAAGCAGCGGGGAGGGAGGGATGGAGAGAGAGAACCTGCGATAGAGAGAGCATCCGCTGCTGCAGAAAGCAGAGGAAGGGGGGGGAGCGGAGGAGGAGGAGAGAGAGAGTGTATCAGTGATGCTGGAGAAGAGCGAAGAGCTACAGAGAGAGGGCAAGGAAGAGGGTGCGCTTGTCTCCGATTGCAACACTCACTCTCTGTCACACTGACAAGGTGTGTGTTTGGCTTCATCTCATTCTGTCTCTCTCTCACACACACACATGCAGCCGTGGTGCTGCAGAAACATGCTGTGAAATCCAGCAGCAGAATCGGGACGGACTCACGGCATCAGCGCAGCGCTGATATCATCGGTCAGCACTGACAACAATAACAAGGAGGAGGGAAGACAACTACACAGGTACGGCCACTGACACACATGTGCACGTCAGGCAACAGATATCTCAAATTTTTGTTGTTGTATTTGCGTTCCGCAACACAAAAGACCTCATAATCTTGTTTTCACCTTCTCGTCCCTCTCAAAGGCATCACGCTGGGGTCCGCAGAGTGCGCGGGCCGGCCAGAGGCCATGAGGCTGGTCCATAATGCAGAGAAGCAGTCTTTCTCCTTTAAGAAGTGCTCTGCCTTCCAGTTTGTCAAGAGGAAGGTGAGTGTGTGAGCGTGTGTGTGTGTTTGTGTGTTTGTGTGTTTGTTGGTTGCAGAACTTCTTTGGCTGGTGGAGACTTAAAAGTACTGTTCAATCCATGGCCTGGTGGATGGTGCACAGGCTCTGACATGTTGCACAGTGGTGCTTATTTAGACAAACCTAGTTTGAATCAGGCTCGAGTTGTTTGCCTGATTTTTGCTTCTTTTTCCTATCAGCTCTCCACAGAAATGTAGACATCTAAAATGAGGCATAAATATTTGTCTGTGTTTATGGATATAGATATGGATTAAAAACAGTTATTATCATTAACTAAAACTATTAAAAACATTTCTGTTAATTGAAATAAAGCTGTAATAATATTAAACATAAATATCAGTTGGAAAGCTTAGAAAATTAGAAATGTTGCCTTGGCAATGAACTGAAATAAGTTTAAACAGAAAAAATATTACCTTTAAATAAACAAAAACTAAAGCTGAAATAAAAAACTAAAAAAACTAATCAAATTAAAAATAAATTTTTTAAATAAAAAATAAAAACTCGTTCAATATATATAAAATGACACTCAATCAAAATATGTGCATTTGCATGTGGTTATTTGCAAACATTGTATTTGTGTTTGATTTTTGAATAGGGATGAAACAATATTAAAATTCTGGTTATTAACAATAAGTTATAGCGAAAAATGAAATTATATACTACTTTGTCTAAATAAATGAACTATTATAAATGTATAAATTATATACTTTCATATAAAAAAAATATAATAAATTTATATAAAATGCCACAAAAATTTTAAATTAATACCAAATGAATTTAGGTATCACAACATTATAATGAACAGTTTGGATATTCATTTTGATATATGCTAAATATTACATTTAACAATGTCATTAGATAATAAATTATTAAATAATAATAAATGAATAATAAATTATTAAATGCTGTTTTTAGAGGTTAACTATAAGTGAGCATTAGGTGACAACAAAGGTAATCTAAATTGAAAAATAGGGGAAATGAGCATGCATAATTAAATATTCAATATCAACAAATACAGAGTACAAAAACCTCTAACATCAGCCATTGATATCGTAGAGAAATATTGTGCATCTCTTGTTTTGTGAGGTGTGTACACACAACAGGGTGTTTGTGTGTGTCATGAATGTGAGATTGACACTATTTGTTAATATGCAAGTAAGATTGCCATGTCATTTGTCATTCGTATTGAGAGCAGGGATAGTTATGACTTTATTGTGTTTGTATTTAAGAAAGAAAAAATGAAACTACTATTCAGATTTGATTTGTGACTGCCGCAATGGCCAGTCTGAACATGGTTTGAATTATTTATTTAAATATAATGTATTTGTTTTGGTTATAGGCGAGAAAGTGTGTGTGGTTTGGGATTGAGTCCAGACTCCTACATACACACACATACACACACACACACAGACACACACACACACACACACACAGGGAGAGAGAGACGCATACAGCAGATGGAGTGTCAGAGAGTGACTCAGTGAGATGGTTTTGTTGGATTATTATGTATTTATGTGTACACCGAGACAGAGAGAGAAAGAATTTTCTGGAGTGCCAAGGTTGATATTTGTCTTTTGTAGGTCAGCTTGCAGCATTGTCTCGTACGTGTGTAGCATTAACACAACCGGAGTGTGCTGTGTATTTTGACTCTTGTGGGTTTGTTAACTTGTACTGTATCTTTGCATTGAGCCGCACACAAACACGCACTGATGTTTTTCTCTGGTGACTAAAAGTTTCATGGCTGCTGAGTCATCAGTAGAGCCTGTGTTTGGAGTGGTTTATTGAGTTACTGTTGCTTCAGAGTTTGATTCCTGTAAGGAATGATTCATGTGCTTAACAGTCATTATAACAATAACATTTACTTGTCAAAGATGAGATAAGACAAGATTTTAGTCGGTGAAAATAATATTTTAGTTGGCAAGAAAGTGCTAAATTAAACCAAATATTTAAACATTTAACATAGACTGTTTTGGATGAAACTTCAGCTGCATGTTCGTTGTAGCAGGCCGATCACATGGATGTGTCTATTGTGAGTTAAAGTCATAGCGCCACCAACTGGTAGCAGGAAGTGTGTCACTTTCAAAAATGCTTTGAAATCACCCTCTTATTTTTACCCAATTTGCTTCAAACTTCATCAGTATAACGTTAAAACAGGGAGGGTGAAAAGATTCTTGATATCTTAAATACTGTTACCATGGCAACACTTCAAACTAACAATATTCTTGGGTGTTTTTGAGGCTCTTAGGTTGCTTCAAATTGTATGAAACTCCACACACGTCAGAGTTGTCAGCCAGTAGACATGGGCAGAAACGGCTTAATTTTGCACTTTCGTCCACTAAAATTAAATGCCATTTACAATTAAAGTTGTATTTGAGGGTAAAACTGACTAAAATTTATGAATATGACATGACAATATATTGAAAAAATGCAATATTTAATATCATATGTTTAATATAATCAATATTTTTTAATATTTAAAATATATATTATTGAGAAGAGAAGAGAAGGGGATGGTCTTTGAAGCATAAAGCAAAAGACTCCCGAGTGCTAGTGTACAGCCACAGTGCAGTGACAACACATGGTGACATAACATTGAAAATCCGATCAAAGGAGAGAGAGAGAGAGAGAGAGAGAGAGAGAGAGAGAGAGAGAGAGAGCAGTGTTGGGATTCCTGACGGTACAGTGATTGTTTATGTACATAGGACATTGAGAAGCATTGTTTTCATTAATTTGAGGATTTTTCCAATTGTTTTCTTCATTCTAAAAGAAGACAAAAATTTGATCATATAGAGCTTTGAGATTCTTTTTTGTCTGGTTGTTTGGCAGCTGTATGAAATGAAGTGAGAAGTGGAAATATCTCAGCCTGTGCTCGCCGTGAGCTCCAGGATTTCCTGGGGCCTAGAAAATTGCTTTTCTCTCTAGGGATTGAAGTCATTAAATGCATTGTAAACTACAAAGAAGACATACGACCCTGTGCCCTGCCTCTTTTAGTCAGTCACTGCTGGTGATTTGGGGGACGCCTTTCAGATTTCATTGTTTAGCTTGTAAAGGCATACAAGGGTACGGCCCTGAGATGCCGTGTTCTGTTTTAATCTGCTTGTACAGGAGCAAATGCACCAATCCATAATTCACATTCACAGTTTGCTTCAAACAATGAACAATTCAAGATGTTTTGACATGACAAAATGTTGTCTTCCTAGTTACTTTGGAAAAACATGGTATTTGACAACTGGGTTTCACAAGAACCTTTTACACAATGCTCCATTATGCACATGAAAGAGATCACAAATCTCTTTAACATCTCAATTGTTTCTCCTAGATGAGATTGGGTTGTCGATGGAAACTTTTTTTACTTTTACATTCTCAGACGCCTTTTATCAATAGAGATCACAAACATTTCTCATCACCATGTATTTTGTTACATTATTTTATATATTATTTTATTTCATGTTATTTTTATATTTTACATTATTTTAACGCAACTCTTGAGCATAATTTTATACATATTTTTATGATATTTTATTATTTTTTTAAATTCACATAATTTTATTTCACATAATTTTTATATTTTATTTCTAATTCTCTTCAGCATTATTGTTTGTTTATATTTAATATTTTCCCCATTATTTTATTTCATATTATTTCTATTTTACATTATTTTATTTTATCTCAATACTCTTACAGTAAATGTCATCAATCTCACTCATTTCTATTTTTAGCTATCCTAAGGGTTTTTAAGAGAAATATCAGATATAATATATATAATAGCTATGAAAGAGCAACATCTGATCATAACACTTTCCTCTGTATATAAATATATATATATCCAAATCCAATATATTCTTCCTACAAGTTGTCAGCAGAACTCATGGTTTTATAATCATTTCATGGAAATCAATTGTTCTTTATTTATCACCACATGACCAATGGAATTTGTTTCCTGGAATTGGTTTGTTAGGTGGCTACTCCAGGTCAAGTTAAACCACCAACTTCTTGTTGCCACCCCTGAGCCTTGATTTTCCATATACCGTCACCCATTATATAATGTATTGATGCCAAACTCTGTCATGTTTTGCTCTCAGGTGCGCAGGTGGATGAGGAATCCGAAGGTGAATGTGGAGAAGGTCCAAGCTAAGGGCTTCCTGTCTCCATGTCCGAAATGTCAGGAGGGGCAGGACTTGTGGTTCACGCACTTCCCAGCACCTTATGGCTGCTGCCACTACAGTCCTGGAAGATACTACCTCCCTCACCCCCCCAGCCCTCTCTGTCAGCCCTGTGCCCCCTGCACACCCTGCACACCCTGCACACCCTGCCAGCCGGACAAGAACAAGGCATGCAAGGTCAGGAAACTGTGTTTATTAACTTATCGGTCATCTGTTGATTGTTTATTCATGCATCTATTCATCCTTCGGGAGGGATTCTTAAGATTTCAGGCACCTTGAGTCTTGCTTGACGGACACCATTTTAAAAATAAGTACTTTTTTGTCAGTAGACAGTGTCGTAATTGTCTGCAAATTATTTTAATGTTTATTGGAACTAAGAGCTTTCAGATAAAAATGATAATATGGTAATAGGTATTATGAATTAATTTTTTTCATAACTGTTAAGGGTAGGATTCAGATTAAAATAACCTCAGAGAGCTTATCGCAGTTTACAGCAAACATGAAGAGAGTCACCATTATAAACAGGGCCTAGTAACGGCTATGCCATTTATACTTCAGGACCTACAAAAAAATGCTCTTGACGTAATTTTTCCCTATTTTTCTTGTTTATTCTGATCCCTTTCGGTTCAAGCTTTTAATCTCAGCGTGCCGTAGGGATGCATAAGAGGCTGAGCATGTTGTCTTTCCATTTAGCAATGCTAAACAGTTCTCGGGGTTGGCCTAGGTTAGATGAGTTGAGCACTCTCTCTCACTTTCTTCCACTGTTGCGATTCTGACTGTTTGATTGGCTCTCAGACACAGTGAGTATTATAAAGATGACACAGAGCTCAGAGGGAGTCTGTATCTCAGTCATCCCTGCAGAGAGAGAGACAGAAATCACACATGACAGCATCTCTGCTCGCTATATGCAGCCTCAGTGCTGTTACGGTTTATGTAACAGACACAGTTTGAAATACAGTTTATTGTGTTGTTATTTAAGAATGTGTTTATGTAGTAAACTTGTGCTGTGGTCAAGCTCTAGCACATTAACTGTATTAGCATTTAATTTGATTATTAATAGGATGAAAGCTAACAGGATGGAAATTAAGTTAGGCATTGCTCTGTTAGCTTACATGAGGGTGTCAACTTCAAATGTTTATAACGTCATACCGATTTCTGTGATTTTATTAAACATAATAGAATGTTTTACATTGATGCAAACCAAATAACACCACAAAACATCACAATCCATTATACTTACATACTTTAACTTCCAAGAAGTCACAGGAAGTTGCTTTTGTTTGGACACTGCAAAAGAATAACAGAATGGAAAGTTATGTTGGGGACTCCCTATAAATTGTTTACCAATTAAAATCGTGTTCCCAAGAAAACATTTGTTTGAAACATCTTAATCAGAGAAAACATGCAGAAACATTAGGAGTATTCTTTAATAAATTGACGATTTTTAATTTTACCTACATGACAAAATCCATGTAAAAATGTAAAATTCAACCCCATGTTCACTGTGATAAATAAACTTGGGTATCTTTAAATTGGAATCAGCAAGACAATTTGAGAAAGTATTTTATGAAACATGGAAAAATGTGAAAAGAGCTATGGAAATACATTTGAATTGAGCTGAAAACATCCTGTGATAAATAAGATATAATATATAATATAAGACAAAGAATATTTAATACAAAGATTTTATACAGAATTATTACATATTTTCATATTAAAATCTAGATAATAATTTATTTTATCATTTGTTGATCATTTATAAAAGCCAAATATTTAATTCAGGAAACAATATTCTGTTTTTGACATTTACTATTTTTCTTGCAGAACATAAGTGGGTCTATATACGTGAAATATATATATCCATCTTTATATTTTTGGATGGGGTCCCTTACAAGTTGATCATCATATTTGGTCATTCGATATAAAATGTTTGAAAACCCCTGAACTAACTCTAATGATATCCATCATTAAAATTATATAATATATATAATATATTATTATAAATTTTTTTTTTTTTAAAAGTTGGATATTTAATCCAATATATTAGCCCAGCTGTATTATTCCTTGCTCTGTCTTATATGTTGTTTTATTTGCAGCACTATATAGACAGACAGTGTCAATTACATAACAACGGTTAAACCTCTAGCCGTCTTGAGATTAGTTGGATTTTGAGATTGATTTGATAACCTCTTGCCTACTTCTCTGCTCTTTTATTCATGCATTTTGTGTAGGAGCTACAATGGGCGGCTTGCACTGTATATCAAGGTTAGGTTGGGATAAAAATATATGTGTCCTGACAGGGAGAATGGGAGAGGAGAAGAGAAGAGGAAATATTATGGGAGAGAGAACAAGCGAGAGAGATGACACATCATTTTGTGTCCGGTCGGTCCTGAGGGTGAAGTTATGTAACGTCCATCAGGGTGAGAATGACGGAATCACAGGAGCCGCAGTAGCAGCAGCGTCTATAAATGACTGAATTCATTCAGCAACCTGAGAGTAATATCTAATTCTGTTCATACTCATAACCTGCCGTCATCATCACTGTCAGCTCGGATCTTTCGCTAATCAGTCATTTTTTTAAATTATTATTCTAATTCTAATGCAACAGCTCATTTTGATTTTGTAGTTAAAGTCCTTCCAAACTCTCCCCCAGTAACCCGGGCATGGGATTGATCTGTATAGTGTTTCATTCATTTTGCTTTATTGACTCTTTAGGAGGAACATGATCATGTTTTACAGTAGATGTTGCCTGGAAGGATTTTTATTTCACGCCCTGTGAAAATATGGAGAGCAGTGGGGCTCCTTCTCGCTCCGCGTGAGGGTTTGTGTGCTTGTTTGTGTTTGTGGAATTAATGTGGCAGAAATATGCAAGGAGCGGGCGGTGCGGCGATGACTCATCGCTCATGAGGTCTGTGGATCACACAAACGCACACACGCAGGGCAAGTTTTTATAGTGCCAGGTTTCGCCGGGTTGAAATGAACATAAAGTTTGATTGACCACATTGCTCTGGCCTTCAGATGGAGGAGGCTGATTCAGTACTGTGAGCCTGGGATGAGATCTTAGGCGTTTTATGTGGAGTCTCTGCTAAATAATTACTGTATAAACCCGATTGTTCCCAGTGATTAAAGTGCTTAAGAGTGTTTAAAGTAAACTGACAAAATGAGACCTTTTAATATCTCATTTGTTTCTCTTAGACACAATTAAATGGAGGCCTTTGCATCATTTACTCCCTCATGTTGTTCCAAACCTGTATGACTTTCTCTCTTCTGCAAAAAAGCAAAATAATATATTTTTAAGAATGTTTCGACTGTTATTTTATCCATTCATTAAAAGTAAATGGGATTCAAAACAACTTTGGATCTCATTGAAAATACCTAGTTTTTTGTTCTGCAAAACAAAGAAAGCGATCGGGTTGTTTTAACTCAGCGGTTGGGTTAAATGTTTGCTCAGTTATTGTTTAAAAATTACTACAATGCTGGCTTAAAATCAACCCAAAATAGGTTGGAAATTAAAAATCAGACACATAATAGAGGCAACAATAATAATCAAAAGGTGAACATTTATTAATAAGCAATTGAATTAATGTTTATTGTTTAATTATTCATTGTTAAACTGTTAATTTATTAAACATATTAATAAATGTTAATTTCCAACATATTTTGAGTTAAGCAATAGTCATTTTTAAACAATAGTTGAGTTAAATAAAACTACCCAGCAGGTTGGGTAAACATTTAACCCAACTGCTTCATGGTTCCATGAAGAACCTTTAATGGAATCTTCACACTAGGAAAAATTGGTTCTTTTAAGAACTGTTCACTGAAAGGTTCTATTGCATCACTGTGAAAAAAAACCCTTTTGGAACCTTTTTTTTTAAAGTGTAAATGGCTGTGAGATCAAATGGAGCCTTTGCTCATGTCTCCCTCTTAGATTGTTCTCCTGAGAAAAAGATCTCAATAATCTCACATCAGCATTTCTCATTAAGTTTTCCCAGGACCAAATGATCTGAGAAATGCTAACCACGTTATTTTTATCGCTTGATAATCTTCTGTTTTTATTTCTTCTCAAACAACATTGATACTTCAACAGAAAGTCTCCTGAGCCATAAAAGAGCAACTTCTGAGCCATAAAATTCTCCTTTGTGCAAACACAACCTCAAAAACACACACTTCTGCCATCGTCTGTCCACAATCCAGACATGTGTCATTAGTTCCTGTAAATTCAAAGCTGTTTTGATGTCAGTCACTGGAATTCCAGAGCTTTGACTCGGCTTTTAAACAGATCAAACAACGATTTTCCTTAGTCTGCTGAGATGTTGTGGACTTTAGCTCCAGCGTTATTTTAGTATCATTGATACTATTATAGTTTATGTATCTGTTTTCATTTTAAATTTAGTTAAAGTTTTAGTCATTTTATTGCATGCTTTTTCATTTTTATTAGTTTTTTTTTTTTTTAAATATGTATCTATTTTTTATTGATTTTATTTTTATTTCAGTTTTAGTTATTTTAGTTTATCAAGTTAAATGAAATGAAAATGAGAAATGATACTTTGGCAACTTGCATTACTAAAACTTATTTCAAGTAACAAACATGTGTTTACAGTGTGGGGGGTGGTTTTAGTTAACTATAATAACCCTGATTAGCATGTTTTATTTTAAGTACAAAACATCATTTCTATTGTATAAGTATGATTATACAATCATGGCTTCTGGAGGCCAATTAGCGAAGTACTATTTTTATCTGTTTGTTCACGCATCTCATCTCTGGCATTGTAACCCTTTGTCCCGTATGAATCTCTGGTTGGGGTTAATGAGGCTAATGGTTACTAGGTTTCAGGGAAAAGCACGCCACACAGAAGTGCTTTCACCAGAGCCCTTAAAGTGACAACATCAGCATCAGTTCCAGTCAGACCTCCTGCGCTGGTCCAGGTGATTCTTTATCTCTGTTTTGGGCCCCATGTCTGATTCTCCAGCCCTTATATGCCGTTGCAAGCTAACTCTCTGGTGCTGTGCCAGTCGAGGGTGGCTCCGGGCCAAATTTCCTCTCACCTTCCAAGCGTGGGCTAGCGGTGTCAGCTGGGTAGAAGTTCTTCTAAGGAAGTTCGTGACCTTCACCTACTTTATATGTTTCCCGCTATCGTGTTGAAGGAGCTATTATATTTAGAGAGCTTTGTACTGGTGCAGAAAAGGCCTGAATCATTCTGTAATCTTTCCTGAATCGTCCTCCAATCCTGCTACAAAGAAGCACAGCGGGCTAATAGATTTTAGGGGGGAAGTAATATTTATTCTGTGGGAATGGAATACTTTCCTATACAGAGTGGGTTTAATTATGCTTACAGGATTTAGTGTGTAGGGCTTTACTTAGAGCTTTACTTCACGGCCCCAGAATTGAGCTAAAAATCTCAGAAAACCTGTCTACGGGGACATCTGAGGATGTTCTCTAAGGTGAACATGATTCATGAATAAGGTGTTTTTTTGTTTTTTTTTAAATGACAGGGTTTGTCATCATTTAGATTGTGTTTGAGAAACAAAACTTGCAACTAAAGCGCTCATAAAATATTTTTAGCCTTAATGGAAACTGATAAATGGTAGTTGACACGTGACATGTCCATAAACGTTTTGTTGTATCAACATCAAGATGTTAATGTTGAATGTTATGTAAGGAAACCTGTAAATCTTAGTTGAGACTGGTCACCATTTTTCTTTTTCAGTTTTTAATCACTTATGGTTTATTATGTAATATGTATATTAAAATATAATAAGTATAGTACTGGGTCAGTGCATTTTTTGTTTTGATTTTTGAAGGAAATTAATACTTTTATTCAGCAAGGATAAGGTCACGATTTCCACAAAGAATATTAAGTAGCACAACTGTTTTCAACATTAATAATGAAAAGCATATTAGAATGATTTCTGAAGGATCATGTGACCCTGAAGACTGGAGTAAAATTCAGCTTTGCTATCGCAGGAATAAATTACATTTTAAAATATATAAAAAATAAAGAACGGTTATTTAAATTGTAAAATTGTACAATTTTACTGTATTTGTCATCAAATAAATGCTGTCTGAGTGAGCATAAGAGACTTCTTTCAAAAACTTTTAAAAGTATTTTCAACGGTTTAGCTTGGTGTATAAATTATGAACTTAGGTTTGGAAAAGCATATGAAAACAAAATTCATACATTTTAATGCTTACTTTCAAATAAATTCAATTCAGTGCATTTTATGTTTAGTAAAGATAAACATATTTAAATAAATGTAAATTGGTATTTATGTGTGGTATTTAAACCATTTGTTTACATAATACTTTTGCCAGGAACATTTTACATACCACAGGACAACTTCCCAAATGTATTTCATACTGAGAAGGTGAAGGACTTGGGACTGTTCCCAGCTGGGTTACATGATGGGATGCAGAGGGAGGAAGACTTTGGGAATTGAATGTAGGCTGATCCCATTTGGGTTTAATCTCCTCAAACAGGGTTACAGTGTGAGATTTACCCTCCATGGCAACATATGCACACATAAACAGACATAAACACACCCCAGGACTTCAAAAATATAATGACATTGTATTGACTAGAAAGTCTCTGCCTGGTAAATACTGTCTGAGAGACTTTAGATAACAATAGCAGTGCAAAGCCTTGCAAGAGAAATGCCAACTCACACACTCTTTGGAGGAGAGGAGCAAAGGGAGGGAAGAGTTGCTGATTAACCATTTTTTATCTTAGCATTTTCCTGTAAGTGCACTTACATAATCGGCAGCTTTTGATGTTGAAATATTTGGGCCAAGCTGAGTGTGTGTGCACTTAACTAGGCCCGTAAGAAAGGCCAGTTACAGTTCCAAGATCACCTTTCCCTGGAATCTGTGTTTCATTCCTGGCACCAAAGGCTAAAGAGCAAAGTGTGTGTGTCCTGATTATGGTGGATTATAGAATAAGATTGAGTCACTGCAGTGACGTCTTTCTCTGACCCTTGAGCTTTTATCAACACAATTACAGTCTTTGAATCAAATTTAGATCTCATAACTCTGACCTTTAGGGGTGAATGTGCTAAAAAGACACCTTTGAGTCAGTGTGTGTGATAATGTGTGCTAAAGCAATGCAGGAAGGCTATGCAAATAAACAATGCAATTATCCATCAGCATAATATATTCTTAGTAAATTCCCCTCTAAAGGTTTTTTAACTTGATTATTTATTTACTGAGAAAAAGCACATGACAAGAGTTACTGCAGTGATGGCGAAATTTTTGGTTCTTTATACTTTACTGTGTCACTGATTGTGTTGTTTTTGCATACAATGCTTACTCATGGGGTGGTGTGATGTAGTGGTTAAAGTCTGAGCTGGTAACAAACTTTTTTCTTTCTTTCTTTTTTTTGGGGGGGTTGAACCACACAATAGTCAATCCATGAACTATTATCATTATGGCCTTGAGCAAGACTTAACCTCAGATTGTTTTAGAGATATTGTTGCTCTGCTAAATGTACTCTGAGTCACTTTTGGAAAAAGCATCAGTTAATTTAGGGTGTCCAGTTAAAACAGAAAATAGTTCAATTAGGACATTTGAGTAGCTTTTATAAACATGCCTTAGAAAAAAACAACATCTGGAGACAAAACAATGACAATGACATATTTTAAGATATATCAGTACAAGTTAGTTTCAGTTAAAACAGCTCAAACAAGCATTTTAGTCTGGGACTAGGCTTAAGTCTTGTCCGGGGGATTGTTGTCTTGACAGTATCACAGTTTATTTCTCTCACAGTATTTGGTGAATGTGATTTCACCAAGTGCTACAAGTTCCAACATGATCGACATCTTTGTTGGTCCTAAAACAACATTCCAATCAACCAATCATATTTGAGGGACAAGTTAACAGTTTATGTCAAGTTTAGGGTTACAACCAGTGTTAAGTACTTCTACATCAGTGTTATTCATCATTTCCCTCTGATTTTTTGGGATATCTTATGGGTAGAGTTAGGGTGAATGTGATTTCGCCAAGTACAACATGTTCCTGGAAAAACATTCCAATCAACCAATCAGATTTGAGGGATTTATGGGTAGGGTTAGGTTTAGGCTGTATGGGTTAGGAATGTTGTTTCAGGATCAACAAAATATGTTGATCCAGGAACATGTCTTACTTGGTAAATCACACTGGCCCGTGGTATATACAGGTCTTTATACACGAAAATATAAATTTTAAGAAGGGGGTTCCTTGCAAATGGGTATTTTAATCATATTTTGGGGTCCTTGGAATCAAATTGTTGGAAAACTGATTAGCTGTTTACTTGTTTACATCATCATTGGTACAATGGCTTACCTCATTTGTGTTTTTCAACAGGTGAGAAAATGGAAGATGCTCAATCGACATCACAATGATAGTAAGGTGAGGGAGGCAGAGTCAGAGGGGCATGTGATCTGCCCCTGGGCGATGTCACCACTGCTGGGAAGCCCCGTACTGCTGGAATGTTGCATCTGCAACGGGCCCTTCATCACTTACGGGCACGAGGAGGCATGGCAACCACGTCAACGCACACAGGTCGGCACATAAACAATCACATGCGCACAAACGAATAACAACAGTGTCTCGTGCATACAACATGTATCAATGCATTAGATAAAATGTAAAGAAATATAGGACAGAGTACACTTTTCAAGCAAAATACTTCACAAAAAGAAATAAAACATAAAACAATAGATATAAAAATAGGAAAACAAATATTTGGACACTTCCCAACCTAGTAAAACATTTTTGGAAAGCATTATTTGTTGAAATTTGTGCTGATTTTCCGTTTCTCTTCATTCTTTCTGGACTGAGCTTGATTTAGCCACTTGGTTGTTTACACAAGATAAAAGAGCAGTGAGACACATGGGCCAGGAAAGCTTAGCGTAGGTGCATGTGCAAAGATGTTAATACTATCCCTCACATATTTCAGCATTCTGTTAGCTGCCTCTCCAGGGAAGTTATTAAAAAAGTGGATATGGGGAATTGCTCTTTCTGTCGTTCTCTCTCAAGCTCTCTCGCATTGTCTCTCGCTCACTTCACACAGAAAGCTTGCTGCTTGGGTGGAAAACTGTAAGCCAGATGTCACATGATTTCATTTTTTGCAAACTGCAGATTAAGACTGATGTGACAGTCCATCTGAAAGTCATTATTTCACTGTCAGCTTCAATCTTCCCACTGTCTGGCGTCTCTCGGTTAGTTAATAAGCACATTATGAATGGTCCAAGGCCACATTCCTTGCATTAAACTTGTGTATAGGTCAAAAGAGATATGTAATACTAACACAACTAAAGAATGTTCTCATTGAAGACACATTGCACTGACCTATTACTTCTTTTTTCCCAGGCAATGGACCTCTACTACCATGGAGACCCTGAGTCTGATTATTGTTGTCCCTCTGACCCCAGTAAGTTTTTTCGACCAGTCTTTTCTTTCATTCATTGCTTTATTTCTTTACTCTTTCTCTCTATCTCTCTCTCTGTCTCGTTCTTGTATATATTCTCTCACCTTCATAATTCCTTCAGGATCTCTCTTCCGTTGGTCATTAAGTTCCTTCTCTTCCTTTTTGAGTTGCTTTGTTTCTGCTCTCTGTTTTTCTGTCTTGCTGGTATAAGCATAACCCATAATCACCCTGATCTATGTAGGCTTAGAGTTGAACCTTTTAATGACTATTTTTAGGCAAGTGCTCAAAACATCACTTCTCAATAAAGCACTCCTACACTATTCAATTACAAACACCCAACGCCAGCTGATAATGCACCACGCACTTTTATCAAGTGCTTGTGAACATGCGTTGTATTTGCTAAACTGCCCCTGACACTGATAACGATACGATGGAGAATAAAGATGACAGGAGAGGTAAGAACTCAAATGCAAAAACCCATTTAATAAACAAACAAAGTGGAAACAAAGGACTGGGAGACACAGAATACAAAGAATCCTGAGAACTAAGAACCTAGAGAGAGATCCAACCAGGCCAAAAACAATGACTGACAAAGAAACGGAGAAACGCAAGGGCTATATATACACATGAGGCCAGCAAAGTAACAAAGGGAACACAAAACACCTCTGGAAACAATCAAACATGAAAAACTACAACTATGGCTCATGAGACAGGAAGTTGAACTGAAGTCCAAAGACAAACACAGAGATCATGACAGATAACCAAAAAATGATTTTATGTATAATAATGATTATGCAATTAGAAAAACTTTTCTTTCCCCTAGGATGATTTTAAAGACAAAAGTCTATAGAATATAATGGATTTGCATTGTCTTTTTAAGAACTTTTTCCTTTTTTAAATTAAATAAGTCAGAATTGTTCTATTTTGAGCTTGTTTACTTATGAAGGATATATATATATATATAACTACTATAATAATATAATATAACAAATATGGAGTGCATAAAATATTTTCATTTGGAATTTAAGTATAGATTTTTTTAAAAGAAATTAATACTTTTATTAAGCAAGAATGTATTAAATTGATCAAAAGTGACATTTATAATATCACATATGATTTTCTATTTTTAAATGCTGTTCCTGAAAAAACTGTTTTTGCAAAAATATAAAGCAGCACAACTGTTTTCAATGTTGGTAATAATAACAAGTTATTATAATAAATTATTATAAATAAGTTTCAGCATATTTGTATGATTTCTGACACTGAAGACTGGACTAATAAATGCTGAAAATGAAGCTTTGCCATCACTGGAAAAAAATACATTTTTAAATATATTAAAATGGAAAAATTGTATTTATGTTAAATTGTAATAATATTTTACTAAGTAAATGCAGCCTTGGTGAGCATAAGAGACTTCTTTCAACAACATAAAAACATCTTCTCAACCCCCAAAAGTTTGAACAGTAGTGTGCATTTTATATTAAGTTTATATCTGGTTATGATGTAAATGAGAAGTGACAAGGGAGCTGTAGCCCTTTGTTTTATTTTCCATGATATCAAGTTGTCAAAAAGGCAACTAATTAATGACTCAACCATAAATGCTCTGTTGCTGACTCAGTGGATAGAAGATTTTTAAAAATTCCCTAACATCGTTGTATAATACAAGTCATTTAAAGGTTAGGGTGATAAGCTAATCTGAAAAAGGGCAAAATAAAAATGCTAAAAATAATTGATTTATTACCTTTATCTTATTTCTGTGGAAAGTAGATTTTTCCCTTTTTGTTATCACAACACATACCTAGAACAAGTACAGAGGACAGTGTCCTGAGGACAATTTAATATTACGATTAAATATGCTTCCCATTTAAACCAAACAACAAATTATGGAATAACGGGGGAATTTGTAATCACTGACATTTAGCAGTCTAATTTAGTACAATCCCTATGAAGACACGGTAACTACAGTACATATTTAATTTATTTGTTTGTGTTCATTGCTCATACTCTAAATCTGTCTAAATGATCTCATAAGCTCCAGAGTTTCTCCTGATGGAGTCATTGCAGGTGTGTTTGTGGACGCACATATTTGTATGCGCTCATGTGAATGTGTGTGTCTGAGGGAAATTGCATAATGCTCTTGAAACCAGTGTATGATTCAAGTCCACATTAGTATGCATAATGTTTGGGTCCTTTATTGAGTTCTTAGCTGCATTTAACTAAGATTTTACGTAATCTCCATCCTCCAACATAAATAAGTGTTTGGACACTTAGGACTGAAGCCCCGTTGATCTCTGTGTGCTCCCTCTGTCTCTCTATCCTCTCCCAGACCTCTATTCACTCACACACTTCCTATTTACACAAAGAATGAGAGATTGAAAAAGACGAGAATCTGGAAGAGATGAGCTCAAGGAGACGGAAGGGGAAGAGAGTCAAAATAGAGAGTATTGAACTTGGTTTCTAAGCATTGCATAAAACTGTTGCGAAATATAGAGAACTACAAAGTTATTTATGACAGTGATGGCATACAGAAACATGGTGTATTGTTGTCACAAAGGAAAGTTCACATTTTAAATGTAAATTAGTCAGAATGTCTCTTTTTTGGGCCTTTTTTACTTTTTCATATGAGAGAAAAAATGATTAATTATCTTAAAATACTATATATTATATCAAAAAATGTACGTACAAAAATGTCACTAATCATTTTAGAGAACAGTTACACTGCGGTTTGAATGTTTGGGGTCATAAACATCTTTTTTTAAAGAAATTAAAACTTGCATTAAAAACTTGCAAGGATGCATTAAATTGATAAAGATTGAACATTTAATGTTACAAAAGATTTATATTTTAAATAAATGCTGTTCTTAATTCTTCATAACTGTTGTAGTGTTTAGCTCTAAAACTATTATAGAATGCTATATATTACAATAAAAGTGAGTTTCCATTGTGACAACTAGCCCCGGTCTTAAGATTGTGTGGTCATTTTCATGCTTTGTTTTTCTTATAAATTGCAATCAGTGTTTGAGAGGTGTGCTTCACTTGAATTCTCTTAATGAGGACAGAAAGGATAGAAAACTAAAGGTGCACACATCGTTGGTGTCAGTTTTGTTGCTCAGGTAGGCGACTGGGCTTTGACAGACAGCCTCCAAGTTCATTTAGCTCTGGCTCCCCATGAAAATAGTGAAGCACATTGTTGGAGGGCTGGAGAAACTCCGCCCCGCAGATATCCGGTGTCAGATCAGCCCTGGTGGAATGCGGCGGATTGAGAAAATTCTTTCACCTCCAAACTTTCTCACAAGCGTGTCTTTACTCTCTTCTTTGACCCTATGAAAGACAAAACTTCACCGCTCACATGTAAGTTGAATCTCACCGAATATATCACGGAAAGTTTGTATAATGGAAGGGTTTTTATTTCATGACGGGCTGTAGGTGCGTTACCTTGCGGGCAGTGACCGGGTTTTAACACCGTATTCATATCTTTATTGATTTAGTCTGATAAGGGCTTTGCTTTTGCCAAATATATGAAACGATAGTCAGTCTCGGCTCTCACAAGAGTCTAGGATTTACTGCACAATGAGAACTTCAGCGGAAATTAAAGGTTTGTTCGTTTTTCAAGACCATATTAATCATAATAAAGCATAATAATTACCCAATAGGCCAATGCATTGTTAATATAGCGATTTATCTCAATTATTTACAAGTTTAAGCAACGTAAAAATGCATATTAAGTGAATGTTATAGCTTTCATGTTGCTTACTTGCACTTGTTTCATGAATGAACTAATAATAAAATAATCTTTTTGGGATGTATGCATTATATAGGCTATCTTTATTCAGTGAATGTTGTTAGTAATTGTCCATATGCTAATAATAGTGGTGAATGTATTTTGTTGTAAACTAAGTTTTGGGACAGTTCAGTGCCACAAGCTACTCTAATAGACATCTGTTGCAAAATAAGATTCGGTAGAATTACAAGCAGTACATCTTGAAGTAAGCGGGTAAGTCAAGATGTTTTTGTCACAATCTTTTTGAGGCTGATGTTTTGAGCTTTTATTATAACTTATGAGTTGTGTGAGTGACTATAGGTTAATATAATAGTCTGCAGGAAAAAAATCCTGACACTGGCTCTGAATGGCAGAAGGAAATAATGCAGAAGAATGTTTGAATTTTCTTAGAGGCAGGTTAACGCAACTCAAGTGCGACTCATTTCCGCGAATCGGTTCATATGAACGGTTCGTTTTGAATAACCGTTCAAAAACAGATTCAGTTCTTTTTAAGTCATGACACTTTTTCGCCCTGATATCGCGTTGTGGAATATTACATTTCGCACATATTTAACGTTTTTTTTTATCTTTTATTTAAAAAAAAAACTGTCTTGTAAATAAATGTGTCCCAGTAGACTACTTTTCGTCTCACAAGTCAAATTACTATCACTCTACTACTATAATCGTCTCTTTATTCAGACATCTCGACACAGATGTTATTCATTTAATGAGTTTTGAGTTGACACTGAACTGATTCAGTTTGATTCGTGACTGAATCGTTCGGACTGGTTTTGTAACCAGGTTCAACCCATTCATTTGAAAGATCCGACACAAAAGAACGATTCGTTCGCCGTTAATCCAGTTAGTAGTTTTCCAGTAAGTGCTCAAGTTTGGCCCGAATCCCTTTGCTTTTGTCTCATTCATGCGTCACCTGTCACAACGAATAAAATGGGTCTTTCAGAGAAAACGTGAGGTAAAGATTGAAATAGTGAGCTGCAGTGGGATTCATTGACTTGTGCACTCGTGAATAGCAGTGGCTGCTTTTGGTCTGATGAATCAACTCGATCTGTCTTGGAGGCTATTCCAGAAAGCAAGTTATATGTTTAAGGGTAAGTAAGCAGATAACCTAAACTTTCGGCTCCAAAAGCGAAGGTAACTTTCACATAACAACTTACTCTCTGAGCAAAACAGATTCTGTTCCAGGGTCAGTTTACTTAAGAGGTGTTCAGCGCAAATGATTGCACAACCACCAAATATGTGGCAATATGTACAGGTAACCTCGAGTAAGCGAGGTTTGGATTAATTAAGCGCGGGTTCAGGGTAAGAAAACCTTGTTTTCTGGAATCCCCACACCGTCTCTCTTTACTGTTGTTATACTGAACATATTGTTTACATTGAGAACGTGCGGCAAGACTGGGACTGTATTATGACCGGCAGGTTTTTAATATGATTATTATTATTTAACAGTGTGACTCATTGGCTCAAGTTTTGTATCGATTTGTACCCTTTTGATGATCCTGAACAGAACATGTAGTTCTGCTCACCTTGTTAGATCCGGGAAGATCTTGTTTTTAGCTGTCTGTATGTACCATAACATCAGATTTTGGGGCGTGACGTGCTCGTGTACCCTTCACTCACAGCTGGCCCCTCTTACGTCACGGTTGACTCCGTTCAAATCTGTCAAAATTAGCTGCGGAACAGACGCCAGACCACGCCCCCTCAAGCAGAGACTTGCTTCAGGACACGCCCCCTCTCTTAGAACACACAAAGCCACGCCTCTAAACGGAACGCGATCTCTTGCCTCCTCCCCTCCTCCCTGCCTTTTAAATAGTTGGAACAGTAGTGTAGGAGTTCAGTAGCGCTTTGTGTCTTTTTGGTTACGGGCCCGGAGTGGAAAACTACAGCAATGACAATCCAAACGGAGACGAGCGTTCCAGCTCCAGACTTGACCTACTCTAAAACAAGAGGACTAGTAGCTAATCTCAGTGGTAGGCTTTGTTTTTCAGATGAATGGAATCTCTGGAGCCAACTTTAGTCAAGTAAAGGAAGAATATTAAGTGATCTTTCTTTTAAATGTATTTTCTCTCTTTCTCTCTTTTGTGCAGCCTTTATGAAACAGAGAAAGATGGGACTGAATGACTTTATCCAGAAGCTTTCCACAAACTCTTATGCATGCAAGCAGTAAGTTTATTTTATGTAAATATTTAAAGAAATGTAAAGATGTTTTTTCTGCTTTGCGATTCTTTTCGTTGCAGTTACTTTTAAAATATACAACTATAGCTAATATACATTCAGTTATGGCATGAAATGCATTCATTTTGCTGAAATAATACATTATTTTAAGAATAATTTATATATATTTTTTTCATATTCATACATTTCTCCTTGTTTGTTTAAATTCTCCTTTGCATCTGATTTTCAATCTCTCCTCTTTTCTTCTTGCAGTCCTGAGGTCCAGTCCATCTTGAACTTGACACCTCCACAAGATGCTGAACTGATGAACAGCAACCCTTCCCCACCGGTATGTTGTTTGGCCATCGAATGCATGTGTGTATATGCATAATGCATATTTCTGCAAAACCATGTCTGAATCATATTTGTCTAATCGTCTCTTTCTCTGCTCTCCAGCCAAGTCCTTCTCAGCAGATAAACCTCGGTCCTTCTTCCAACCCCACCGCCAAACCGTCAGACTTTGACTTCCTCAAGGTCATCGGAAAAGGCAGCTTTGGCAAGGTTCTTCTGGCCCGCCACCGGAGTGATGAGAAGTTCTACGCGGTCAAGGTTCTGCAAAAGAAAGCCATCTTGAAGAAAAAAGAGGTATGGCATCATACAAACCAATTCACTTCTCATTGCACTGCTTGTATAGGCACCCTGAAGTATGTTCGACCTCTTATCATGACCTCTAACCTTAGGAGAAACACATCATGTCTGAGCGCAACGTGTTACTGAAGAACGTCAAGCATCCTTTCTTGGTGGGCCTGCATTACTCCTTCCAGACTGCTGATAAACTTTACTTCGTACTGGACTACATCAACGGCGGAGAGGTGCGTCATTTAATTTGCAATGTTTTTAAGAAGTTACACAGCAGATCACTTTAGATCAGGGTCCAATTCTCACTATTAACTATGACTTTTGCCTCAATAAACTCTTAATTACTGCTTATTAGTAGTTAGTAAGATGGTTGTTACGTTTAGGTATTGGGTTGGATAAGGGATGAAGAATAAGGTATTAATTATGATTATTAAAGTGAAACTAAACTAAACACATAAACTAAAGTGTTATAATTACATGAATCGAAACACTACTTTTGGCGAGAATATGCTATAAATTATTTTCTATTTATGGAGCTGTACTTTTTGTGGAATTCTGTTTGAATAATATTGACAAGAGAGTGATAGAAAATAGAATAGTCGAAGGAGACAGTGAGGTAGCTGCAGACAGAAAAGGGATATCCTGTCATGAGAAGCAAAGAGGAGCGGCTGGGCTCTGAATAGGAAACTCTCCTCAGGAAATGGCTGGGAGGGGAAAGTGTGTGAGGAGGGGGGAGCCAGATTTAGCAGCTGTGGTGGTTTAGACTCGGTCTAACTCGACAGACATCTGACTCTGTGGGGGGAGGAGGGGCGGCTTACGTTCTCATTTCCTGCCATTGTTTAGGATTGTAGAGTCTAGAAAGTCTTGATTAAGTATGCCATTCAGGATATGGAATTCACAGCCTAATCTATCTCCTCTTTGTCTCTCCATAGCTGTTCTATCACTTGCAAAGGGAGCGATGCTTTCTGGAGCCACGTGCGCGGTTCTATGCAGCTGAGATCGCGAGCGCCTTGGGGTACCTGCACTCGCTGAACATCGTGTACAGAGACCTGAAACCCGAGAACATTCTCTTGGATTCACAAGGACACATCATCCTAACCGACTTCGGCCTGTGCAAAGAGAACATAGAACCCAATGGAACGACATCAACATTCTGTGGAACACCAGAGGTAAATGCCGTGCACTTTTATTGGTTGACAGCGGCTGCTTTCAAATAATGCAACATTTGCAGTCAATGTGCGAACTCGTCTTGATGTTTCTCCTTTCGTCTTGCAGTATTTGGCACCCGAGGTGTTACACAAGCAGCCATATGACCGGACGGTGGACTGGTGGTGTTTGGGCGCAGTGCTGTATGAAATGTTATATGGCCTGGTGAGTAATTTCTTTTTATGCCGTTAATTGAATGTATTAAAAGGTTAGTTTACCCAAAAGTGAAATTTCTGCCATTAATTACTCACCCTCATGTTGTTCCAAACCCATAAGACCTCATCTTCGGAACACAAATTGAGATATTTTTGATGAAATCCGAGAGGTATCTGAACCACACATAGGCAGCAAAGTCAGTGCACATTTCAAGGCCCAGAAAGGTAGCAAATACATTGTTAAAATAGTCCACGTGACTACAGCGGTTCAAGCTTAATGTTATGAAGCAACGAAAATACTTTTTGTGACTTCATTCAACAATTTCATCTCTTCCCTGTCATTCTCCTATGACAGAAATTTCATTTTTGGGTGAACTAACCCTTTAAGTAATTAGCTTGAACTGAATTGGAATTGACCAGTGCTTTTTACAAGATTGCTGACTGTTTTTATGGTTTCTCCACAGCCTCCGTTCTACAGCCGTAACACAGCGGAAATGTACGATAACATCTTGAACAAGCCACTGCAGCTCAAACCCAACATATCCAATGCTGCCAGACACCTGCTGGAAGGCCTGCTGCAAAAAGACCGAACCAAGAGACTGGGCTTCACTGATGACTTTGTAAGCGTGTTTAAATTTTAACAAAATGTTTGTGTGTGTGTGTGTATATATATATAATTTGCCATATTATATTTCCCTTAATATATTAACTAGCAGTTTGTTGCTCTTATATCTAATGTATCGTCTGTTTCACTTTTGTAGACTGAGATCAAGAACCACATGTTCTTCTCGCCCATAAACTGGGATGATCTGAATGCCAAGAAGCTCACACCGCCCTTCAACCCTAACGTGGTACGTTCTTCCTGTTTGACTTTGGGTTATGGCCACATTGCACTGGATGTTAGAGATAAAAATGACCTAGTCATGCTGGCATGTTTTGTGATAAGAGAACGCACAGTTGAAATCCAGCAATGCAAATATTGCAACATCTAATCATTTTATTGCAATCATTTTGTTGTTTCAGACGGGGCCTAGTGACTTGAGACACTTCGACCCCGAGTTCACCGACGAGCCGGTGCCAAATTCAATCGGCTGCTCCCCGGATAGCGCTCTAGTCACAGCCAGCATCACTGAGGCGGCCGAGGCTTTCCTGGGATTCTCTTACGCCCCTGCCATGGATTCCTACCTGTAGCCCATCGACGCAGAACCGCCATCCCATAGACTCTTACCTGTAGCTCATTACCATGGAAGCACTGTCCCATGGAATCACACCTGTAGTGCATCACTATGAGAAAAGAACCCCCGTCTCATTTCCCTGCCTCCAGATAGGGGGCATTTGCACATGGCATATGGCAGCTCAGAAGGCCTTTGTTAAAAGGCCTGAGTTTTACACATTAAAAGAAGACTTGTCATCTTCATCGTCTGCATCCAAATGCACGATTTCTCCTCCGCTTTCACCCCGGGTTGTGTCGGTTGGGGGAAAAAGAACGAGAGAAGATTGTTGCCGATGGACGTTTATGTTCTTTTTCTTTCTTGAGATTTATTTCCATCTTATTTACTTTAATAGGATTGTCTGTGCTAGACTTCATTGTTTTGGATGGATTGAATGTGTGTGTATGTGCCTTCATTTTTTTAAACACCCCTTCACACATGTTTGTTTAATCTAAATCATGTTATCTGGCACCTCAGTCTGTGTCGGATATAAATACAGTCAACATGACGCTAAAACCACTAAAATATATCAGCATCTGATGTTTCTGTGATCTTTCAGTTACGCATCTGGGATCAAGTTGCACATTTATCTTCCTAATTTAAAGAGCACTTCCTTTTTTGTGTTTTTCTTGTTCTTTTGACTTGAGCAGAAGGTGCTAGAGGAATGTGCTGCTGGTGTTGGTAGATACGCACCTAGACCAAGGAATACGACGTCTCTGTCCCACCTTAGTCTTCCTAGGATGTACAGTAATCGTACAGCTCAGAAATGGGCCAGTTTGTCTGAACATCACATTCCATTGAATAAGACTTTATGGTTATTTAAGTTTGTTTGTATATTTTAAGGTCTATGTATTAGTTTTAATGTATATGGAACAAAAACCTAATGTATGCTTATATGTAACTATAAATGTACTGTAAAATTGTAAAATGTTTGAATCATGTGACCTTGTTTGGTTCGCAATAAAACTTTATGGTTATTTTTCCCCAAAACAATCTTTGCATCTTTGCTTTTTCCCTGTTGATGAAACTATAACATCGGGTCATATAATTTAACTAAACTTGAAACGTCATCAGTTACCTCAGCTGATCAAAGGTCGCTTTTAGTACAATGTTGTGCGTCACTGTCTCAAACCAGTGCTCGCACTACGTCTGCACATTGAACTCTGTCTTTAACCAAACATAATTTAAAATTCTCTGGCAGCTGTCAATGTTTGCATGTATTAACTGCGGCTCCTGGAACAGCTTTTCTGAGACCCGGTGCAATGGGCTGAGCAATTTCACCAGAAACGCTGTGCTTGAGGCCTTAATCTAGGTCACGCATCAGCGAAATGACTGGTAGTTTGTTAAAAGTAAACCTGAGCATTGCT
The DNA here is from genome assembly GCA_038088235.1 of Zacco platypus. Taxonomy (NCBI): domain Eukaryota; kingdom Metazoa; phylum Chordata; class Actinopteri; order Cypriniformes; family Xenocyprididae; genus Zacco; species Zacco platypus. Next base: position 13,984,851 of record CM076067.1, read on the forward strand.
TAAGAGATTTTAGAGACATCCTATGGAAGATACACATGAAGTTATTAGATGCATGGCCTTGTTGGCCTGTTGAAAGTGACTGTGATAATGAAAAGTTACTAAATATAAGGTTACAAATTTCACCCCTGCTAGATATGCATGGTCAACTGTAAGTGGTATTATTGGAAAGTGCAAGCGTTTAAGAACAACACCAACGCAGCCACAAAGTGAAAAACCCAGTAACGTTTGATTCCACTGCTGAAGATTTTCAAACTTCCACTGGCATTAAAATAAGCACAAAAGTTGTGTGGCGGGAGCTTCATGGAATGGGTTTCCATTGCCGAGCAGCTACTCTCTAAAAAGTAACTAATTGCATTACTTAATTACTTTTTATGGAAAGTAATGCATTACACTACATTTTCTCATCTGGCTAGGCTGTTACAAGAAAAAAGTTGGTAACACTTTACAATAAGGTTCATTAGGTAACATTAGTTAACAACATTAGTTAACATGAACTAATAATGAACTGCACTTACTCAGCATTTATTAATCTTTGTTAATATTAATTTCAACATTCACTAATACATTATTAAAATCTTGTTAACATTAGCTAATGCACTGGGAACTAACATGAACAAACTATGAACAACTGTATTTTCATTAACAAACGTCAACGAAGATTAGTAAATACAGTAACAAATGTATTGCGCATGGTTAGTTCATGTTAGTTAATACATTAACTAATGATTAACTAATGAACCTTATTGTAAAGTGTTGCCAGAAAGTTTTATTTTTTGCAAATGTTAAGGCCCTTTCAACAAAAGTGATAAGAATAAGCCTCAGGCTGAAGGAAAAGCAGATTCATGCTTGTACAGTAGATAGATAGATAGATAGATTTACAATATGAGATCTCTTGTCCGCGAGCGCCCCCCAGTGTTACTTTTAAAAATTGGCCACATTTGTTTTTTTAACTAAGCATGATCTGATTTCAAACCTTTAACAAATAAAATGAAAATGAAAATTTCAATAAAATGTCTCGATATGATACATACATGCAAATATACACAAAATAAAGTTATTATATGCACCAAATTATGTATTATTATTTCTGTTCACTTTCAGATTTGAGTTCCATCAATGGGTTTGCGTTTGCTTTGGGTTTCTAGCATGTAGGGAAGTTTGTATTTATTTATTTATTTATTAGTTTACAATGATTGAGATGGTTTGTTAAGATTTTCACTTGCATTCAATCAATTTAAGAAGGAAAAAAAAACTTAGCCAAACTAAGTCAAAGTTTGTGTGTAGTTGAACTTCATGTAATTGCAGTCTCTGGCCAGTAAACGGCACAATAGCATCAAGAGAAGCTGTTCTCTTCTGGAAATAAAAGCTGCTGTTTCACAAATTGGAAAAAAAAAAACATTGACTCATATTACATGTCAGCTGCAGTATCACAACCATAAATTAACTTTCAATCAGATTAAACATTATATAATATATTTATGTCATTGGATTATATGTTTAGATATTATTATAACTTATTAATATGTAATGAGATTAGATTAAGCAAATTTGGCCACTTGATGACCTGACTTGATGATGACTATGAAGATCCATCTCATGGCAAGTTTATATGGCAAAGTTCTTACATACACACACACACACACACACACACACACATATATATATATATACACACACAGGGCTGGGTAGGTCACTTTTAAAATGTATTTCACTACAGATTACAAAAAACATGCTTTAAAAAGTAATTTGCAATGTATTTTGTTACATTACTCAAGTTTAGTAACTTAATCTAAATACTTTAGAATACTTTGGAATACTAATAAGTGTGGAACAAACACAAAAAAGGTAATTGCAAGTTTTTATCTCACAATTCTGACTTTTTCCATGATATAAAGTTGCAATTGTGAGTTATGAAGTCAGAATTATGAGATATAAACTCGCAATATTGAGAAAAGTCAAAATTATGAGATATAAACTCACAATATTGAGAAACATCAGGATTATGAGATATAAATTCACATACTAAATTCACAATTGCAAGAAAAAAAGTTAGAATTGCAAGTTTATATCTCCCAATTCTGACTTTATAACTTTATAACTTCAAATTGTGAGTTTAAATCTCGCAATTCTGAGAAAAGTCAGAATTGTGAAATGCAAACTCACAATTGTGAGGAGAAAAAAAAACAAATTGTGAGAAAAAGTTGCAGTGAGCAGTGAATAATAAAATGACTCATAAACAACTATCACAAAACATGAAAACAGTCGTGAATCATCCAGGTCATGACAGGACATGCAGTTAAATTAAGTTGACTGTTGGGCAATTTTTTTATAAATTCAGTCATTTTGTCTTGTTCAGGACAGTACTAAATAAAAATAACACAATTTTTTTTTGATCCCTCTTAAAAGTATTAAAATGTTCATGAAACTTAACTCCGCTTTTTCAGACTGTCAGAGTCAGAGAATCACTGATTGCTGTTTAAATGACATTAAAACTCAAAGTAATCACTTTGGTAATCTACATTTTCAGATGAAACTGTAATCTGATTACCACCCATTTAAAATGTAACTGTAATGAAATACAGTTACTCAAATTTTGTATTTTAAATACGTAACGAAGTTACTTGTATTTTGTTACTCCCCAACCCTGTATATATATATATATGTGTGTGTGTGTGTGTGTGTGTGTGTGTGTGTGTGTGTGTGTGAGAGAGAGAGAGAGAGAGAGAGAGAGAGAGAGACCAAATTTTGTATTGAAACATTAACTATGCAATTAATATTTTACTTATTAAAACCAAGTATAAATATCATCAATTTAGGTTTTTTTTTTTAACATTTTTAAATCTATTCAAAAATAATATCTAAAGCCAATAACAATTTAAACAATATATTTTATTTGTGAACTGATTTTCAGCTGTTCTTTTTAATAGTTAAACTCATAGGCACGTAAATGTAGCCACTAAACCCCCAAAGTCATCATGTTTTCAGGCCATTTCAAGTTTGCAACGCAAATGTTCTACTCCAGCCAGGGTAACGTTATCTGCAGAGGTTTAAAATCAAATTAAAGGCTATTAGGACCTGCGCAAATAAAATTAATACCATAAAGGCGCGGGAATAATCAATGACATTAAGCCATATCACCATTCTTGTTTTTCTGATCCCAAATTTAAGACTTTTTAAGGCCTTAAATTTGATAAAACTGATTTTTTAAAGACCCTGTTCGGTTTCCTGGAAATCGAGTCCTCTGGATTGAGTTCGATTCGTTCAAACGACTCGTTCAGTCCGATTCATTAACAAATCGTTCATGGAAAAGATTCAATTTTCAAGGAACTGAACAAAGCGGACACCGCAACAGCTGACAACACAACGTGCTTTCGTGGTCAGTCATCGCATGAAGCACATTTTGTAATAAAAATGTAATAGTGTAATAATGAATCATTTACGAACACAGCCCAGTCAGAACTGCTTAGTTCTTCAACCCCTTCTGCTTACTTGACACTTTGAGTCTCGCTGTTTTGCATTGGTTAATGTAGGAGGAGTTAAAGTCACTGTGCCTTCCAAAACAAGAAACGTGTATCGACACAAGGACAGATAAGTTCCTGCCACCCGGGACGAGAGAGGCGAAGAGCTGCAATGATTTCATAGACAGCACTCCACATTATTGACGGGAAAGAGGTAACTGTTTGAATGATATTGAGCTTTTACTTGTTGATCTGTGCCTAGAGCAGTGGCACTGAGAAATCCAAGATGGTCAATGGCTGTGCATTCCTGAATGGGACATGCTGCTACACATGTAAATGTGCAGTAAATAAAGTGGTTGATGTATGTTGTGCTGCTCTCATTGGTGACTTTGTTAGTATTTGCTTCCATGAACTTGAGAATCAGTTTGTGTGTTTTGGAGCTCATTGGTTATTTGCATCCTTATTATTGATATATTTCAATGCTGATCTTCTTACTAAGTTTGAAAATGTTTCTATTGGTTTAATCCCAAATGAATATCTCCAGGGTTGTGAAGGTGTCATGGGAGAGGAGGGTTATTTGGAGAGTAATTAGTTTCCTTAGTGTCATTTTTCATTACTGATATTATCGCTGATGAAATGCATGATCACTAAATATTGATTATAATCATTGTACCGTCTACCTACTCTAGTTGCTCCAGAACACTTGAAGAACATGGATGCATCTGAAGAGTCCGTAAGAATGACTTCTGACCCCCAGAAAAAAACATTTCTACAGAGTCCAGATGCACACATACACCTAGAGAAAAGCCCATCTGCAAAATCAGGTAAATCAGGTAAAGTCTGTGCGTCCGGTCACACTTTACTGAAACAGATCTGTTGCTTGATAGAAGATAGCTATGCAAAATAGGCGGGTTATCATCAAATTTCCATCAAATTAATGATTAGTTTGGCAATCAGTTACAATTAAAAGCTTTTTGTTTTAAAGTTTAAATGCAAATGATTGAAATGAACTAGAATGAATATGACTTACTGTTTTTCTGATTATTTGAAGACACACACACACACAAATATATATATATATATATATATATATATATATATATATATATATATATATATGTATATATGTATATATATATATATCTATATATAGTCACACTTTAGTTTAGGGTCCAATTCTCACTATTTACTAACTATTAACCACAACCGTCTCAATAAACTCCTAATAACTGCTTATAGTAAATAATAGTTAATAGATTTAGATTTTTTTTCTGTTTAATAGATAATAGTTAGTAAGGTAATTGTTAAGTTTAGGTATTAGGTATGATTAACAGATGTAGAAAAAGGTCATACAGAATAAGGCGTTAATATCTGCTTTATACGTACTTATAAACAGACAATATATTAGTAATATGTGTGTGTGTGTGTGTGTGTGTGTATGTATAAATAAATATATATTATATATTGATGATATATATATTTACACACATATATAATTATAAAACTTATATGTAAAAGATTATATATATATATATATATATATATAAAATCTTTTACATATAAGTTTTATAATTTGTTTGTAAATGATAAAAAGAATGTAGAACGTGTTGCCTTAGTTATGTAACAGTTATGTAATACAAATCATAACTATTGGAACCCCATTGTTTTTACCTTACATTTCCTGTGACAGCTGTGATGTAATCAATCAGTCATATAAAGTTGAGTAATTATAGTTTGATAGTCAGTTATATTGTAGTTAATTACAGGTGATTATTGTACAGACTGTTTCACCATTTATCTGAGATTATTACAGAGTCTGCAATAAAGCAATTCATACTCTTCCTGGTGCTTTCTATATAATTGTTTGTAGGACAGCATGCAAGAAACCTTAAAAACCAGAGCCATTTGAGCATGTGTTTGAGTATTGTGATTTCAGTAAACAAGTCAAATTATTCTGCGATGATCAGTTTTGTTAAATAATGTAACACTGATTGTATACTGGCACTGTTCAATCTATAAAGTAGTTTGAGTGTCATATTTACATGCTGTCCGATGATGCTTGCATGGCATGTATTATTTTTCATTTTATAGTTATATGTAGTATTGTATATTGATGAAGAATTTAAAAGTGTCCTCCCCGCTCTGTCTCTCTGTAGGTAATGGTGCAGCTCTGGTGTTGTGTTCTGTGTCTGTGGCCTGTCTGAGTGGGTTGATGATGGGCTATGAGATGAGTGTGATATCAGGAGCTTTGCTTCAACTCAGGGATGTTTTGACTCTCTCCTGCCCGGAGCAAGAACAAGTCGTTGGGTCTCTTCTGTTTGGAGCTTTCCTCCTCTCCCTGGGTGGCGGCACCATCCTGGACCGTTACGGAAGGCGGTTCTCTATCATCCTCACGGCGCTGCTGTGTGTGTTGGGCACGCTTCTGAGTGTGTGTGTGGTGTCATTTTGGGCACTAGTGATCGGGCGGATGTTGGTCGGCATGGCGGTAGCGCTGTCAGGCACAGCGTCTTGCCTGTACGCGGCGGAAGTGGCACCGGCCACCTGGCGTGGAAGGTGTGTGTGTATATATGAGTTAATGGTAGTTTTAGGGATGCTGTTAGGTTTTGGACTGAGTTGGGCATTCGCAGGGGTCCCGGATGGATGGAGGTTTACATTCGGTGGCGTACTGTTCCCCGCTTTGCTGCAAGCCGGCATCATGCCGCTGTTGCCACAGAGTCCGCGCTTTTTGCTCGCCCAGCAGCGTGAGAAAGAGGCTCACGCCACTCTCCTCCGTCTCCGTGCAGGGATCAAAGGGGTGGACGCGGTGGACGACGAGCTTCGGGCGATTCGCCTGGCACTGGGGGCGGAGCGTCTGCACGGCTTCCTGGACCTCTTCCGTTCCAATGATAACATGCTTCAGAGACTGCTTGTTGGCGCTGTGCTGGTTTTTTTGCAGCAGGCTACGGGACAGCCCAACATTTTGGCGTACGCATCAACAGTTCTCAGCAGTGTGGGCTTTCATGGGAACGAGGCAGCGACGCTTGCGTCCACAGGGTTTGGTGTGGTTAAAGTGGGCGGGACCATTCCTGCAGTCTTTCTAGTGGACAAAGTGGGGCCTAAAGCCCTTCTGTGTGTTGGAGCCGTCATCATGACGTTGTCAACAGCAACTCTGGGGGCCGTTACTATGCAGAGCCGCACACATGTTTCCAGCCTATGCACGAGTCCCGTAAAGAAAGCAAACCTTACGATATTTGGGATGGAAGATGAGACTGATATCCAGACGAACACTCCACTGGGCTTATACCAGCCTTCTGATTATGAACTTCAAACCAAGCACAAATCAGATCCTTTCCTCAATAGCAATAATAACACTAAGGACCATTGGATTTTAAACTACACTTATGATCATAGGACAGTATTGATGGAACCGGCTGAGGGTTCTGAGAAAGACCGTTCAAAAATTGCTCTTCAGCCTCTTCATGTTAATGAGGTGTCGCCCTCTCTGAAATGGATCTCGCTGGTCAGCCTGCTGGTTTATGTAGCTGGATTCTCCATCAGCTTGGGACCAAGTAAGTCACTGTTCACACTGCAACATAAAAAGTCCTGTTAAAGGGATAATTCACTAAAAAATGAAATTCTGTCATCATTTAATCACCCTCATGTCATTCCAAACTAATATGACTTGCTTTCGTTTGTAGATTGTAAAAGGAAAAGTCTGATTTGTAAATGAATCATTCAGACCGATTCATTGAAAAGTTCAACATCAAGAGAGTGATTCATTCATGAATTGGACAACCCTACTACTCTTATCTCTTAAAAGGTTTGTTCACCCAAAAATGAAAATTCTGTCATTAATTACTCACCCTCATTCCGTTCCAAACCCGTAAGAAGGTTCATCCTCGGAACACAAATTAAGATATTTTTGGATGAAATCCGAGGGTTTCTGAACCACACATAGGCAGCAAAGTCATTACCACTTTCAAGGCACAGAAAGGTAGTAAAGACAGTGTTAAAATATTCCATATGACTGCAGTGATTCAAACTTAATGTTATGAAGAAATGAGAATACTTTTTGTGAGTGAAAAACAAACAAAGATAACAACTTTATCTAACAATTTCTTCTCTTCCATGTCAGTCTCTAACACTGTTCACATAGTAAACACAGTGCAGCGCTTCCTATTGGCTGGCTCCTGCGTCAGCTTCACACGTATGCGTCATGTTGCTCACGTGAACAGCGTCGGCCAATAACGAGCCAGTGTTCTGAAGTAGAACCCTGAAGCGCTACACTGTGTTTAATACATAAACAGTGTTGGAGACTGACAGGGTTAAGAAGAAATTGTTGGATGAAATCATTATTTTTGTTTGTTTTTTATTCTGGTCGTTTCATAACATTAAGTTTGAACAACTGTAGTCACATGGACTATTTTTAACAATTTCTGGGCCTTGAAAAAGTCAATTGGAAGTCAGAAAGCTCACAGATTTCATCAAAAATATCTTAATTTGTGTTCTGAAGATGAATGACATGAGGGTGAGTAACTAATGACAGAATTTTCACTTTTTGGTAAACAAATCCTTTAACAGCTGTGACCAGATCATTGAATCAGTGAGTTGAAACTCAAGAATCACATTGAACAATTCATTCAGACCGATTGATTGAAAAGTTTAACTTCAATAGAGTGATTCATTAATGAACTGGACATCACTCCTACTCTCATCTCTTAACTACGGGATCATTGAATCAGTGAGCTGAACTTGAGAACTGGATGAGCTCAGTTTGTTAATGAATCATTCAAAAGGATTCATTTAAAAGATCAGACTCAAAAGAGTGATTCTGTTATTGAGCTTCAAAGTCACAGTTCACTTCCATTACAATATATTGAAAAGAGTAGCCAGGATGTTTTTCAAAACTGTTCCTTTTGTGTCCTATAGAAGAAAAGAAGTCATACAGGTTTGGAAAAACATGAGGTTGGGTAAAATATTTTTTAACTGTTGCATTTCTGTAAAAAGCTTATGTTGCACATTTTTCATTTTTATACGCTGTTCTTTCATTCTCTCACTTTTTAAAACCAAACTTTTTCTGCCTGTGTAATCATCTGTCTTTAGTGGTTCATGTGGTTTTGAGTGCGATCTTCCCGACTGGCATCCGTGGAAAGGCGGTGTCCATCATCTCTGCTTTTAACTGGGCCACAAATTTACTCATATCGATGACCTTCCTTACCATGACAGGTAACACACACACAAACACAGAGAGGAGGTTATTTGCATAGAGATCTGTAGATTATCATGACCCAGTTGTATTGCAGTGTGCAGTCAGTGTTTTATCAGTACCTGGCTTCTAAACCTCATCCAAGAAAACCATGATTGAGGCTCTATTTCTTTATTTAGATAAGTTCTCATGGGGTCACCAGTTGCTGATTTGATGCTTTTTTACTCTGGGACACTATGAGGAGGAAAATTTTATAATTACTGAGCATCACTATTATTTTTCTTACACTTATGGTTAGTATTTTGTTCAAATCCCTAAGCCTAAGTGTTATGTTTTAATACGAAACGCTTATTGTTTCTGCTACAGACATGAATTTCATTACATTTCTTAAATAGAGTCTGACAAAGACACCATGATAGTGTCCCTTCAGTTATGTAAGAGTTACATTAGCCATAGATCATTAACTCACAAAGTAAAAAGGATGTGTTGTTTTGATTCGAGTTAGTATTCTGGAAAAACAGTGGATCAATTATTAATGTTAGAATTTAACCCAGCATGTTGTTCCCATAGCCTTCAAGCATTGCTCTAGTTACAGCTACTATCATGCTCATTGAGGGCTGTATAGACTATGTTCTCAGAAACTGATCACTTAGTGTGGACTGAGTTAGGATTGTGTGTTTAGAGGCAGTCTGCCAAACATTCATTTGCCACCTGTGGGAATGTTCCTGCAGAGCTGGAATGAAAACACAAGAAACACAAACTTACACATTTCTGCACAGAAAAATAAACAAAAAAAGTTTGTGCAGCAGAAAGGAGTGTTTTTCAGAGGGGATTTACTTTAATGTGTTGTGGTTATAGAGAGGATTGGTCTGCCCACCGTGATCTTCTCCTATGCTGCTATGAGCTTTGTGTTGGTGGTGTTTGTGATTGTATTCGTGCCAGAGACGAAAGGCAGATCACTGGAACAGATCTCTAAAGAACTTGCTATGAAGTGAGTACACACACACAGACACACACACACACACAAATAAATGCATCTCATGTTAATAGTCCCATTGACTTGTGTTGTTTTGACGTTTAATTAAAGAATAATTTTATTATTGCTCATTATATGTAATCAGATTTGGCATATAAGATAATTTTATTAACTGAAATAAATTATCATAATTATTGAATTATTCAACATATGTTTTAATGTAAATGGGGTTAGTTCACCCAAAAATGACAATTCTGTCATTAATTACTCGCCCTCATGTCGTTCTACACCTATAAGACATTCGTTCAACTTCAGAACACAAATTAAAGTATTTTTGGCCTCTATTGCACTTTCAGATGCCCAGAAAGCTACTAAAACATATTTAAAACAGTTCATGTGAGTACAGTAGTTCAACATTAATATTATAAAGTGACAAGAATACTTTTTGTGCACCAAAAAAACAAAATAACGACTTTTCAACAATATCTAGTGATGGCCGATTTTAAAACACTGCTCTGAAGCTTTATGAATCTTTTGTTTCAAATCAGTGGTTCGGTGCGCCAAAGTCACGTGATTTCAGTAAACGAGGCTTTGTTACGTCATGAGTGATTCGAAATTTCAATAGTTCATGTGACTTTGGCAGTTTGATACACGAACCGAACCAATGATTCAAAACAAAAGATTCGTAAAGCTTCAGAGCAGTGTTTTGAAATCAGCCATCACTAGATATTGTTGAAAAGTCGCTATTTTGATTTTTTGGCACACAAAAAGTATTCTTGTCGCTTTATAATATTAAGGTTCAACTACTGTACTCACTCTAACTGTTTTAAATATGTTTTAGTAGCTTTCTGGGCATTGGAAGTGTTAATTGTCTTGCTGGCAATAGAGACTCACTGAGTCATTAGATTTCATCAAAAATATCTTAATTTGTGTGAAGGTGAACGAAGGTCTTACTGGTGTAGAACGACATGAGGGTGAGGAATTAATGAGAGAATTTTCATTTTTGGGTGAACTAACCCTTTAAATCTTAAACCTATATGTAGAATTCAGAAACCCTTGCTATTAGCGACACCGGTGGCTGTTTAGTGAACTGCAGCCAGAAACGTATTTCTCACCCTCACACTTGTACGCAAGTAACGAACTGGAGACTGAACATGATTCAAGGCCCTGATATACTCACGCCAAAGTAAAGTTTTTGCAGTGATACAGTATTAACAAACATACAGACGCCGCTGCTGAGAGAGACATTTAGATGAACATGTTTATATGTGCTGGATGCTTTCCTCTCAAGAACAAAATAAACACAACAAAAAAAGCAGCAGTTAAGAAAGCATTTGATCACAGCGACATGGATATGTTTGCACCAGCTCTGCAATTCACCGGCATCATGTCGAAAGATGAGGTATTTGAAATGGCACTGTTATGATAGTTTAATTCTAAAGTATATTTGAGAATCTAGACTGTATAGATCGGGATTTGTGATATTATAATTTGAATTAATTAAACCCTACTAACCCTAACCCATTCTTTGCATGACACATTGACATTACAGTACAGAATGTTTCGGCATTATCCTGAACATTATGAATATAACACATATGCAACATTCGCCAAGCTAGGAAGTCTGAGAAAGTCTTGTTTTTCAAGTTTCATTTCAAGCTGTTCACACATTGGCAATAAAAATACATGGAAAATCTATAGCCCCTTTAAATATATAATTTTATTTATTAAATTCAATTTAAATGGTTCGTATAGATTTACACTGAAGGAGAGACTTGAATATCCAGAGTATCACAGACTTGGTGACCTGCAACCTGTTCTATAACAGGCACACACCCCATATTTTGAAACATACTTCTTTTCAAGAATGATGTGAGGAAAAACAATTGTTTTTACAATGCTTGGTCCTTGCTGTACTCTGCCTGCATCTGGGAGTTTATGTTCTAAAGTGCATCACGTAATGATTAGACACGTGTCCTGATTTGCAGGAATCACCTGAGCAGCACACTGCTGTGTCATAGAAGAAAACACGAGGCTACAGCACAACCCTCATTGGAGGAAAAAGCTCTTGCAACCATTTGACTTTTCACCTAGATGAAGAGTGGAGGAGCACAAGGATATTTGCAAGCAACAGATTGTTCTTGGTGCCGTCTGACAACTTACAGGACATCCAGATCTGTAACTACACTAATCTACTGTGTAGAAGAGATGTGACTAATTAATGTTGTCCTGGTGAAAACATTTTTGCTTAATAAACCTTCTCATGGCATGATGGGTCAGTTGAGATGAATTTAATATGCCAGTCTGGTTTATTTGTATTAGGGTTTAAAATGCGTTTTAAGTAGCTTTGGAATGGGAGCTTTTACAGCTCACTATTATGAAATGTTTTGGCAATTGTGCGTGTGCAATCATGACCATAATCATGCCATGGCAAGTCAAAGCCAAGTTCTGTGGCCCGGCCACATATCAGTATTTGTGTGCTGAGCACTATTATAGACAACACTTGAAGGTGTCTCTGATAGGAAATGCCTTCATGCTATCAGACTGCACAACTGCAAATTGTTATGTAATTTTACAAAATGGAATTTTGTTCATTAAAAAATGTGATGTTAGTAAAAAACTTGTCCTGCTCAATCATTTATGCATTAGGCTAATATATGCAATAAATACTTTTTTGAAAGAATTAGATTTATAAAACATTTTCTAATGATAAAATATTAAATAAAAAAATACATATGCGATATGCTTTTCTGGTTGTTGTTTTAAGATTGATTGATTGCATGACTTTCTGGAGGTAGCTTGAAGAATGTTGAGACAAACCCTTTTATTGACGCGTATCAGCGGTCGAAAAACTTGTTGGGCAACCATATGAGGGATGATATGTTTCAGTTGGACTTCTTCATCTTTTACCTTACCCTCTCATGTTTATTCATGTCCTTTTGTACTAACTAGTAGTTAAGAGGACAAAATGATCAGGTTACTCGCGGTTTGAACTGAGGCGCGTCATGACAGAAAAGAACATTAAAAAGTCATTTACTTTAAACTTAAATTTCGCAACACATTTGACAATTAGAATACTGAGGCTTTAAAATAACATTTTTAATATAGAAGCACGTTTCATACGGCCTTTGCGACTTTCGACTCCTTATCGGACGCGTTCGTGTCACATATAGAATATGGACAGGGCTAAAGTACTTAATTGACTTTAGCAAATAGTTTGATTGACAGGCGATCTGACCAATCATAACCCCGAATCCGCTATTTTGTCTGAAAAATCAGTTAAGGGAGTTAGTAGATTAACGTTGGTGAACTTGAACTTGAAAAATTATGTGTACTGTGTGCACGTCTTTCCACACTTGAAACAACATTCCTTCTGATGTTCATTCATGTTTATTTGATGCTATAAATGAACTAGTATGAAGAGATGTTGGTTCACTGAAGGAGCTACAGCGATCTGTCACGACACATTAAAGATCCACCATACGGTATTTATTGTTTAAAAATTACGATATATTAAATGTAAAACCGTCATGTCTTTTGACGCGTTGTCAGTGTCCTCTTTGCTCCAGGATGTATTTTTCACTGTGTGAGAACATGATGTGTGGCGTGAGAGCGCATGGGTTGTCGGACAAAGCAACAGTAACTAAAGGGGGCGGGTCTTTACGAAGGGTCAATTGTGAAGAAAATCTGCAGAATGGACTTAATCGAAAAGAAACCATAACAAAATGAACACAGAGTTACAAAAGCGATTAAGTAAGAAGCCTAAATATGAGTAACGCTGGGATATTCCTCTTGAAGAGACAGACACACAAAAAATAGTGACAATTATGACTTAATATAGGGGTTATTTTTTTATTTTGTTTATTATAAAATACAAAAAAATTCACATATTACATAAACATATGGACCAAAGACTCCTTAACAACCCAGAGTATTCTTGTCCACGGCATACAACAGATATGCATCACCTGCTGTTTAAATGTGAAGTGTTTGCCCTTTAACCTCTTGCTTCTGACTTATAGTATCATTAAATGAGCCGTGAAGACGTCACTGGAATCAACTTAGTTAAAATTTCCAAGAAGTTTCAGTAAAATGCGATCTTTAAATATCACTGCTTGCCAGTTTTAACTTTGGTGTCCATGCATTATAATACAGTTAATTCAAGTGTTTATAAACTACACAATGCCAGCAACACAATGTCAATGCACTAATGGTCCTCTTCTGAGCTTTAAGAGGTCGTCTGTAATTGTCATGGGGTCCGAACACCAAAGTCAATGTTCAAAGGCATGACTCTGAAAACACACGACCTAGACCCGCTTGGACGTGAAATGGCAAAAGCTGCCTTGGAGACACATACAGTACAACAGTTACAAGCCTTAGAACATTCAATGATAAGGTGCTTTTAATTTCAAACCGGTGCCTACGCATGTGTGTGAGTGTGTGTGGTTTATGACGGAGTTTTCCGACACTCAAACAACAGAGGATAAATCTGCTCCACGGCAGATGCCACACTCTGAACATTTGGTCCTAGAGAGAGGGAAAAATTAACATTAGTTCAGGTTTTCTTTATGCTTAACACAAGAAAGCAAGTACTATTAAGCAGTGAGGCGCATTCATTATTCACGTCTAAATTGCGTAAATGCTTTCAGAGAGAAATTAACCTATGGTATTATTCAATTGGGGGTCACACTTGTGTTGTTCGCGGTGATAATTGACAATAATACAAAAAAAAATATTCTAATTTCATGTCCATGTTTCATCCAATTTTTGAAGGTAGATTAGTGCCATATGATGGGAGTAAAAGAAGAAAGCAGCTGTAATGCCATGGTTTAACCACTAGATTCCTGTATACTCCAGTTGTTTTTAGAGAAACACTTATTTTTAAGTTGCGGATTTGTTGACAACTTTTGTAAAGGTTTAATTTTTATTTATATGTTGGTTTGATATGTCAGTTTCTGTGTTAATTTTACTAGTCAAACCTGAACACAGAAAGACATTTTGTTACACAAAGTCAAAATGTAACAAATTTTACAAAAAGGAACAATGCTTTATCAACCTCTTTTCAACCTCTTATTTGAGTCTTCTGGCTCAATTGTTCCATATTGTTACAGCCAAACCATTTCATTTGTTTGTATAACAGTGTGTTGTATGTGTGTGTGTATGTGAGTGTGTGTTTGAGTAAGTGTATCTGTTTTGTACTCTTGATGTTTTAGAGTGTAACCCCTTCCTTGGTGTCCGTTTTCACTGCATTGTAACTGAATTATTGATTTTATTTCATGTATTTGCAAAAAATTGCTTTGTGCTAGTTCATATTTGTCTCTGTCTGTCTTTTTTTCCTGCATCATGGATGATTTGAAGATTGTAAACAAAAATTCTCTGTATTTTCACCTATTCCCATTCACTTCCAATAGCGGTCATTTCTGACCGTGAACAACACTAGTGGGATTTTTTTTTACGGCGATTTAAGTACACAATTTATTTTTGTGGTCACATAGTAACTGCCATAAAAGTCATTACGACTTTAAAACTTCAAAACATTTTTTTGTCCGACACATTTTAGTTGACCGAACAACATCAGAGGGTTAAATAAGCACTAAATACGGAAAACAATTTTGAATGACAACAATGCAAAAAATATCCATTAAAAATATTTTTAAAAACGATGCAATATTTAATATATAATTATTAAGTACAATATCCTATAATAAGAATGAGAAATAAATAAAATGTAGTTGAAAATATAAGTATAATTTTAATTATACCTTTTGCACATATAACAACACTTAATATAGTGAATAAAATCGTTCACTCAAGACTCCAGAGCCTTAATGTAGTTCACAACATTATATTTGCTCGTTTCCAGAACGTCATGGTCTGCACAGCATGATTCCTGAGGACTGCCTTTAATATAATGTGGCTAAATGATCTGGGAATAATTCTTTAAAGTATGTGACTAATGCAGTAATCTGTATGAGCTCTATAGTGGCATGCACACATCACACATCTACTGGTGTTTTTCATAGAAATTCATTAAACTCCAAGGGATGGGGCATTGTATTAAAAGACTCTTCAACTGTCTAGATATTCTGCAGTACATTCCATACAAAACCCTGATTATGGTGGCCAAAATTATACTGAGCGCAAGATGTGTGAGCTATTTACCTGTAACAGTGATATTGCCTGTGGAAAACACCTGCACTGTACTCCTGAGGTTTTTGATTCTGTATGACGCAGCAGGATGGATCTCGGGTTCATAGCTAAAAATACACACAGACACAAACACAGTGATGAGACCCCTGCGATCCAGCTGTAAGAGAACATGTTCCTTAGCATGAGATTGCTCAATGTCACATACACCATTTCACCACTAGAGAGCAATGTTCCCTTTTTTAGACTCTTATGGTGCCTTTGGAGCTGATGTTCACATCCATCTCTCACGATCTGATCACAAGTGGTCAGAGGAGGCACATTAATGTTCACAGCTGGTATTAACATGCATCTCAAATGTGCCTCCTGTGACCACTTGTGACTACATTTTATCGAGAGGAAGGTCTCAAATTTCATCACTACATTCATCACTTGGTAAAGAATACTGTTTTAACGGTATCAGCCCAAAACGGATGTTAAAAGTCAAGTCAACCTTTATTTATACAGCGCTTTAAACAATATACAAAGTTTTAAAGTAGCTTTACAGTGATAACAGGAGAATGATTCAATGATGCAAATGGTCATATTCAATGTTCATTTTGACTGTACAGCAACTCAAAAATAGTGTCATTTGTTCAGGCATTATCAACAGGCAAACGCACAAAGCCAGTCTGTTGTCTCTTAATGGGATAGTTCACCCAAAATTTCTTTCTTCTGAAGAACACAGAAGATGATATTTTGAAGAATAAGCCCCATTGACATCCATAGTATTTTTCTTATACTATGGAAGTGAATGGGGTCCATCAACTGTTTGGTTACTCACGTTCTTCAAAATATCTTCTTTTGCGTTCAGCAGAAGAAAGAAATTCATATAAGTTTAGAACAACAATTTTTGGGTGAACAAATCCCTTTAACTGCTTTCAATAATACTGACCATCCACAATACAAGCGTTTCTTAAAAAACATGGGTATGATAAATTGGACGTGTAGTTGGAGAACACCCTGGGAGGTCTTACCTGGCAATGGGCCGATTATTCTTAGTGAACTCAATGAGACGGATTTGAAAAGGCATGGAGCACACAGCCAGCACATTTACAACCTTAAAGTCTGAGAACCTCACCTGCAGATGAGAAAATACTATTTATTCAACATTCATAAGAACTACAAAGCAGTTTACAAAATCTTCAAATCGCTATTAATCCATTAAGACACCTTGAATCCAATCTTCTGCAGACAGCGGGCCAACCGTCGAGCTCCCAGTTTGGCTTCCTCCTCACTAAACAAAAATAAGCATGCAAGAAATTGACCCATTAACCAAACATATATCTTAGATCTATATCTTAGCAGCACAAACAACACTTTTAGCAATTTTGAGAAGTGTGAAAAGGAAATTTTAGAGAGACCTTGTTGCTCCAGTGCAAATAATTTTCCCTGATGACCATATAGAGGCAGTGATACGTGGTTTTCGCAGCTTCATCAGAACTTTCTGGAAAAACATACACAGGACATAAGCAACAACATGTGTTAATGATTGGCCATAAACTGATTAATACTGCTGATACTGACAATCTCAGGCAAAGGGTGAAAACAACGCTGATGACACTTTCCATGAATTGTGTACATGCTAGTGTTCTATTACATCTTTAGAGGAGAAAAATGCATGTTTTTATAGTTATGCACAAAAACTAGTCTAGACATGTTGAAACTTATGTAACAGAACAGACATAGAAAGAAAAGTTGCTAATCTTCAAAGAAAATTTGGAGAACAATTTGGGACTCTTCCTTCCCACCATGCTGTTAAATCAACCCATCCTGTTATTTAATTTCTACACAAATTGTAACATTAACCATATTATTCATCAACTCTATTGCCTATTGTAAATTATCCAAAAAACATTTTGTCTTTAATTTATGGGAATATAAACATTTCATTTGACAAACACACCATCACGCATTCACACACGTCTCAAATGTTGGTAAGAAGGCAACTATTTGATGAAAAACTTAGTTTCAGACCCTGTTTGTGTGGTTACTAATAGTTCCATACTAATGTTTCGTCTACAGTTCTTTCTGGTTCTCGAATCTGATTGGCTGAGAGGTCTTTCCAGCCATGCGACATTCTTCCAGAATTGCACAGCAACCGTTTGAATCACTCCGCTGTCAGCATTCTCATAGCGAGTATAATGGCGGATGAGCAAGCCCACCAAATTTTTATAGATACTGTTAATTTGTTACGGAATGTTGTTTTAAGAGTTTTTTAGTCGAGAATATAGTTGTTTAGACCCCAGATATGCGATTTATATGTAAACATATCAACTATTTGAAAATTTGTTTAGACGCTTTCAGAGGTGTGAGCTCCAGGACATCAGCGACCGTTCAGCGCTCATGTACACGCAGAGAAAAGCTTCATCTCGGCCAGTCTTTCGGGACTTTGCCGCTGGCTCTTATGTAGTGTTTAAACATGAGCTATAATTCGTTGATATATACACACTCTAAAACATCTGACTGTAAAGACTTACTCCCACTTCTGGCTTGTAGATGACATTTGTCCCCTCTAGGCCGATGGTACGCAGGTTTAGATGGCACCTGGTTCTGAAGACAGATACGACATTGGAAACGATGATATCAAGCGCCACATCGTTACTGGGTTCCATGGAGCCGCTGTAGATGTTTTAAGCTTGACAACCCCTTTACAGGTGCATGTCACGTTACAAAACACAACCTGAAAAAAACAAACATTTTTTTTTAAGTATTGGGTGGTTTTACATTACATGTAGATTTATTACTTTTGCTGAATCTAACTTATGAAGTTACATGTCTTAGATGGCTGTAACCAAAAGTCTCTAGGTTTAAAACCCACAATAGGCGGTGATTCATTAACTAAGACCATTGTTACCAAAACAAAGGCACCAGATTTTCTATGGGGAATGATCCCTTTAACAAATACAGTGCAAGTCACTTAGAATAAAAACATCTGTTAATATACAAGTGCATCTCTATAAATTGTCGTGGAGAAGTTCATTTATTTCAGTAATTCAACCCAAATTGTAAAACTTGTGTATTAAATAAATTCAGAGCACACAGACTGAAGTAGTTTAAGTCCTTGGTTCTTTTTAATTGGGATGATTTTGGCTCACATTTAACAAAAATGTTTTTTAAATTAAAAACTTTTAGTGAATTGTTGGCCTTCTGGAAAGTATGTTCATTTACTGTGTATGTCCTCAACACTTGGTAGGGGCTCCTTTTGCTTTAATTACTGCCTAAATTCGGCGTGGCATGGAGGTGATCTGTTTGTGGCACTGCTGAGGTGGTATGGAAGCCCACCTCATGAAAATGAAATCAGCATCTTCAAAAAGCTGGTCAGCAGAAGGAAGCATGAAGTGCTCCAAAATTTCTAGGTAAACAGGTACAGTGACTTTGATTTTCAAAAAACACAATGGACCAACATCAGCAGATGACATTGCACACCAAATCATCACAGACTCTGGAAACTTAATACTGGACTTAAAGCAACTTCGGCTATGAGCTTCTCCACCCTTCCTCCAGACTCTAGGACCTTGGTTTCCAAATGAAATACAAAACTTGCTCTCATCTGAAAAGAGGACATTGGACCACTGGGCAACAGTCCAGTTCTTCTTCTCCTTAGCCCAGGTAAGACGCCTCTGACGTTGTTTGTGGTTCAGGAGTGTCGTAACAAGAGGAATGACAACTGTAGCCAAATTTCTTGACGCGTCTGTGTGTGGTGGCTCTTGATGCCTTGAGCCCAGCCTCAGTGCATTCCTTGTGAAGTTCACCCAAATTCTTGAATCGATTTTGCTTGACAATCCTCATAAAGCTGCGGTTCTCTCGGTTGGTTGCGCATCTTTTTCTTCCACTCAACTTTCTGTTAACATGCTTGGATACAGCACTCTGTGAACAGCCAGCTTCTTTGGCAATGAATGTTTGTGGCTTACCCTCCTTGTGAAGGGTGTCAATGTTTGTCTTCTGGACAACTGTCAGATCAGTCTTCCCCATGATTGTGTAGCCTAGAGAACCAAACTGAGAGACCATTTTGAAGGCTCAGCAAACCTTTGCAGGTGTTTTGAGTTGATTAGCTGATCGGCATGTCACCATATTCTAATGTTAAATGTGAGCCAAAATCATCAATTAAAAAGAACCAAAAACTTAAACTACTTCAGTCTGTGTGCATTACATCTATTTAATACACAAGTTTCACAATTTGAGTTGAATTACTTTTCCACGACATTCTAATTTATGGAGATGCACCTGTATATACTAATGTGTGGGAAAAACTTATTTAGCCGCTGAGATGCCTACTTGAACAATGCCAAACCAGACATTAGTTTACATCTTCCATTCTTTTTTTTATCGTAAAACTAAGCTGGCCACAAAACACTGGCATGGAGTTTGAACAGATAAAATGAAAGCAATTCACTTGCAGGACGTTGTGCTATCTTATTATAATGCTGCAGCAACTCCTAACAAATTCAGCTACATTTCATGGTCATATTTTTCCTCTGCACCATTTATTCATTCAATAAACACATTTATACAAAGAAACACATGCAATTAATCAATAGGACACAATAATATTAAACGTGCATTCTAGCCGTTTCAGCTCAAAGAGTAAATAACAGAGTAGCGCTCTTAGAGATAAAACGTTACAGATTAATATCCACGCAAAAGCGATCATAAATTAGGTTTAACAACATATAGAGTTTCAGTTAATTACTAAATGAATAGCAAAGACATTAGGTTAATAAAACTTTCACTTACTTGAGTGATATGGGGCGGCAAATGGTGCGTCCGAGAGAATTTTCTGCTATAATGTTGTAAAACGTTTTTAAAACGATTATTTGAATGTTTAAAACACTGTATGGTTAAAATGAAGGGTCGGGAATGCACAAAAAGTAAACAAAAGCGTCAAACACAAACAACAGTCAACCGGCGATTTGTTGTCAAGGATGCCTTAGTTCCTGCGTGAGATGAGAAACTGTCGATTCAAACTGACGACAGCGCTTTCAAGCGGATGGGAGGAGAACAGCGACATAATTTTCGTAAGCTAACAAAGAGTGTATAACATTTTTCTTTTATGACTCACAGATTATTTATGAACATTAATTTGTGCCTATAGTAGAGTTTAAATATTTTAAAACTTGATCATGATATTAAATTTAATAAATGAAGTCAAAGTGTTAAAAATACCCCACTCTTAAAGGGACAGTTCACCCAAAAATTAAATTTTTGTCATCACTTACTCACCCTCAAGTTGGTTCAAATCTGTATGAATTTCTTTCTTCTGCCGAACACAAAATAATGTATTTTGAAGAATGTAACCAAACAGTTGATGGACCGCACTGACTACCATAGTATTTTTTTTTATATTTTTCCAGACAATGGAAGTCAGTGGCTACCGTCAAATGTTTGGTTACCCATATTCTTCAAAATATCTTCTTTTGTTTTCAGCAGAAGAAAGAAACTCTGAAAGAAAGAAAGTAAATGATAACAGAATGCTCATTTTTGGCCTTTAATCATGAGACAAAGGACAAAACAAAGATATTTTTAATAACATTTTCAAATAAGCTTTTAGGTTTTGTCAGCACATTTTGTCCAAATATACATTTTGCTTTTTTTTTTTTTTTTTTTTTTTTTTTAAATCAGGCAATATCAAAGTCAGCCTTCATTCTAAAGGTCCTCTTTCATTTCACCTGCTATGAGTTCAACACAACCACCACACAGAAACAGGCTAGTTTTATTGTTTTAAAATAATTTTAAGTTTCTGTGTTTATTTTTTTTGACACAATCTTTATGTCAGCTCCGTCACGCTGTTTTATAATTACTCTAAAAATGGCTACTGCATTTAATATTTGGATGACATATAAAATATGGTTTGACACTCTGACATTGTTGAACCATATTGAGTGATAGACATGGAGCAACAAATGAAAGAAGCGGTAGTTTGCACCCCAACATATGTGAATTTCTTTAAACACATTGAACCAATTAATCCAAAATAATAACTTAATACATAAACACTTTACTGTCTTCTCTATACTTAGTGACAATTGTACATTGGACATCTGTCCGTTAGCCAGAAAGAGCATTGCATTGTGTCTGACACGCTTTTTTTCTGAGATATTATTCACAGCTTTCCACGGCTGTGTTTATTTTGTCCTGTCTCAGGTCCAGGTTTAAGGGGGTCAGCAGCTTTTGTCAGAAGTGGACACATCTGGACAGAATGCATTGTTAGCGTTTTTTTTTGTTTTTTTTGCGGTTTCTGGAAAGGTGGCCGGAGAATTGAAGTAGCCACTCTGGCATGACTAGGAGAAAAGGATATAACTGAAGGTTTTCGGCTGTCCGAATGGATCTTCAGCGCTTTTAATGAATGAACTCATGACACCTGAATTACACGCTGAACCAACCTCAGATAAATAGTCCTAATTTATATATGACACCATCAGGAAGGTCCCTGGAAGAAATGCCATTTTACTTTCATCTGTTGCTATTTTTTCATTGCAACGTTTTTCACCGAGCCATTCTGATTTTACTAATTTGGGCTCGCTTGAACTCCAAGACTCTTGACTCAAAGTCCAAACTGGATTTTTCCCAAGCAAAACAGCACAATAGCTTCAGAGTGATTCAGTGCTGTTGTTTGGTTCCTCCTTGGTTACCAGATAGGCTTTGTGAAATCTCAAGGGCCTCTCTGGCAGAAATATACTGAAGTAAATAAAATAAATTGTGTGTGGAAAGCCCTGTAGAGATGTCCAGAGCTGTTTACTATAAAGCCTGAGATTTAAAGCAGGTTACAGCAGTGTCAGACCACAAGCGATGTCCGCCGCGCCCCCTGCCGCACTGCAACTTCAGAGACTTAAGTGTGTTTATAGACTATAAAATAGACCTTAGCATCATTGAAATTCTCTTCCTGAGAGAAATAATGCACTGTTCATTAAGATAGAAGATACATAAACAGACAGAACAGGCAGAGTAAACACATTCTCCATCACTCCCTTGCTCCTCCGTGAGCCCTGCCCGGCCCCTGACCACCAAGATCCGCTCGGATCTTCTGTTCTCCTATCCGCTCATCTTTTGGATGGGAAAAAAAAAAATAACCGTGGCTTTTACTCCAGTCGATTCCAGAACCATCATTCTTGTTTACCGCTCTGGAGGTCAAAAAAAGGAAGTGCTTTCACTGTTATCTCCTCTGCCAAACGGCATAAACAAGGCTCAAAGGCTTAATACCAGCATGATGCGCCATTTGCATATTGTGCTAGTAAAGAGGACGTTCAAGATCGCTCAGAACTCGGGTCGGAGGTTAAGAAAGGGCCAGTTTCGTTGGAAAGTGTTTGGGGTTAGATGAGGGGCATTGGACGGCGTACGCTTGCAGGAGGATGTGAGTTCTGGAACCCTTTAGAACCCTTGTAAAAGTAAAATCAAATGCATCTGGGCGACTCTTTGTCTAGTTTTAAGATAGAGATGCTAAAACGTCATGTCATATTAAACATTGTTTGTGCGGTTGGATGTGTTGCTGAGGTAATGAGGGTGATTTGTAAACAAGGAGGGGTGGAGCATGACCTCCACTCCATGTTTACATTGGGCAGAAATCACAGGAACCAAACACTGGGATTGTTGAGCTTCGGTACTGCATTCTGGGTAATGATGATACGCGTTGGGCAGCAGCCATCTCAGATATTCTCTTCTTTACAGAAGAAAAGGCTTTTTGGCCTTGTTTTTACAGCTTTATCTCAAGGGCTTTCAGGTAAATAAATGAAGTAATGTGCATAAAACCACTTCCAGTAATCAGGTCTTCCTTAGGCCACCATAACAGGAATAGACGTGGAGCAGATTCACATCTTTTGATCGAGCGGGTGAAGGTCATCCAGGAACGTGAAGTTAACATGATGCTAATCAGATATTTATTGTGTAGTAATTGTACTTTTGGGCAGCACTCGAGTTGTGTTATCAAATTACTTTTTTCAAGTAACTAAAGTAACGGATTACTTTTAAATTTACAACAAAATACCTGAGTTACTTTTTCAAATAAGTAACGCAAGTTACTCTGTTTTCCCATGTATTGACAGACAGCTCTCCTGTTCCCTTGTCGAGAGAAATCGAGAGTAAGTGCAGAGGCATTGTGTTTAAACATGACGGTTTTTGTAGATCAAATGTGAGCTTTTACTCATTTCACTAGTACGGTGGCCCAGTAGTGCACAACACAACAAAATTAAAAAGCAAACATAAGTTTACAACACAACGGAAATGCTCCCGACCACCAGGGGGCTCTCGGAGCTTGGTAAAGTTAGATTTCCTAGCCATTGTTCTAGAGTGACAGTCTTATATCAATACCGTGATTTATTTTAAGTATGTAAAAATTGTATATGGACATGAAATATTATTCACCTACTTGCACAATAGCTTCATATTTATACCTGTGAATGATTTGACGCGCTACCAAGGCGCATGATGAAGGGAACGTCTGCCAATTCCACCAAGTGGTTAAAACGCATAATTTGTATTCATTGAAATTACTTTTAACATTTAAAATTAGACTTGTTCAAATTATTTCTCAAAATGAATGAAATCAGTGAAATGCAAAATCATAATGCTACGCAAGCCTCCAATATTAAATAAAATTTATTAAATATTAAATAAAACAAATATTTTTATGCATTTAGTCTCACTGTAGGAGCTCGAATTTATTGCATTTCTTTTGCCCAAAAATAGAACTTTTTTGTTTAAAAAAAAAAAAGAACAGCAAGCCCCAGCCCATGTGAGAAAAGTAATGCAAAAGTAACGTAACACATTATTTTTCTTAAAAAGTAACGCAATTAGTTACTTTTTAAGGAAGTAACGCAGCATATGCATTACTTTTCAAAGTAACTTTCCCCAACACTGCTTTTGGGAAGTATTTTATTTAATTTTATTTTATTAAGTCGGCCAAAATGTGATGTTTCCTGATACCTTGTAAATAAAGAAGCAATTTACGGAAAAAACTTCCCAGCTTTGTGAACAATTATGCCGTAAACTCATAGAGAGCGAGACTTCTCAGATCTCTGCATCTTTATCACATCTGGCAATACAGAAAAGAGAAACATCTGAGCAGGACAAAGTGAGATAAAAAAGAGAGAGACACAACCACAGTCAAAGAGAAAGACACACACACCTGCTCTATGCACTGGTTTATTTTCTACGAGTGATTTAAAGTCGGTAGATTTATGCACACTAGAGTGTCTGGTGTTTCAGCACTAAGCCATAAAAGAGAGCAGACACAGGGTCTCTCTCTCTCTCTCTGTGTGTGTGTGTGTGTGAGAACAGACTCTGTCTCAGCCATAAACACAGATCTGGGAACTTCCATGTGTTTACATCATCCATTCTTACCAGCTAAATCACACACGACCATCAGCATACCGCTAACTTCTAAGTTCACAAGTCAGCCGATAAATGCTGTCCCCATACATTCATAAATGCTACATATTTTGCATAAAATGAATTTACTCTAATTAAGAATTTGCCCATTTTTTACCAAATGAAATTGGCTTTCTGCTTTGGTTGTCCAAGCAGATGGTCCCGCCCCAAACTCACGCCATTGGTTGAGCCTGTGTTGCTGTTGTTGGTCTGGATGGGATGTTCAAACAAACAGAGCAGTGTTTTTATAGCACCACAGTGTTTACACTTTTAGGGGTATCAGACTATAAATTGCTTATCGTTGTCTAGCCATATTAAGCTTGGATAGAAGTGCTTTAACACGGAATAGTTTATTAAATAATTTTGTAAAACTGAACATGCCTCACCTGCCACTGCAAGTATTTGTCCCGTGCATTTCTTTTACATTCCTGTCAACAGGAAGTTCAGGCTTGGTAGAGGAGCTGGCACAGGTGGGGATGGAGGGGAAGAGGTCAGCTGGTTTCCATGGAGATGAAGTGCTTGGGTGTGGTGCTGTGAATGTGTTTGGACTGAGCAAGAAAGGCAGAGAAGATGTGTTTATAAAGACTAGCCTCTCTCATCACAAACACCTCTCTCTTCTTCTCTCTGCCTCTCTATCTTTCTCTCATCCTCTCCTTGAGATAAATAAACTGATAAAAAGCGAGGGGGAAAGGCCATGACGTCAGTCTGGCCCCTAAAACTGTGAGTGATGTCACAGCTCTCCCTGACCTCTGCTGTCACTCAGGCTGGAGTGTTTTATGTGTTTCTCCTCCGAGTTCAACTGCTCAAAAAATAACAAAGCTGGACACATTTTGTAAATGTACTACATCTTGCGCAGTGGAGTTTGTGCCACGTATGCGCTGCAAAGTTCTGCGCGTGACAAGCGCATTAGTTAATGTTCTGTGTGTGTGGATTTCGGCAAACTCGAGACAGTTTGCATAGCAAAGTTTTGGTTGTTTGTGTAAAATGTTTTTTATTACTGTACCTCAAGTGACCTGTCACTGGCCAAAAGAGAGTTGGATCACCGGTTCTTCACTCTGGTTTTGTAGATGCTACACAAATTTTGTTTACACTCTGAAAAATGCTGAGTTAAAAACAACCCAAGTTGGGTTGAAAATGGACAAACCCTGCAATTGGGTTGTTTTAAGCAAGTTGGGTTAAATGTTTGTCCAACATGCTGGGCAGTTTTATTTAAAAATTAGTATATTCCTGGCTAAAAATAAACCCAAAATAGGTTGGAAATTAGAAAATCAGACGCATAATTACTAGAGGCAACAATAATAATCGAAATGTCAACATTTATTAATAAGCAATATTGTTTATTTATTATTCATTAAACATGTTCATTTATTACACATATTAATAAATGTTCATTTCCAACATACTTTTGGCTTCATTTACAAACCATAATTGAATACCCAGCAGTTTGGGCAAACATTACCGGATAAGCGGTGGAAGATGAGATGAGATTCAACTGCCAGTATCTGAATTTTTCAGTAGTAAGTTTGCCTATTAAATGTGGTTATGACATTGGGCTTTTCCCAGCCAAAATTGTTAACCCAGGGTTATTATTAAAATGTATCCTGGGTTATCTCGTTCCAAGTTAGTTGTAGAGATAAACCCATAATTGATTTGACCAATGATATAGCATTTTAAATGTGTAGCTTAATAATTAGTTTGCAACTATTCAGATCACAAAACAACGTTACAGCAACTTAATAAAATGTTTTATTTTTAGCAAAAAAATCATAATGGCTTATGTTTATATTGTAGTACTTCAATGGCCATGTAGATTTTATTGTGTGAAAAAGTATAATTTGTATCCGTCATAAAAGGGGCGATATCACATTCAAGATATACATTTGAAAACAACCTATGTTCTTTTTTTTGTTAAAAGAAATGAATACTTTTATTCAGCAAGAATGCATTAAATTGATCAGTAGTGACTGTAAAAAAGTGACCTGTGCTTTTTGTAAAAGATTTTTATTTCAAATAAATAAAGTTATTTTCTATGATGCTGAAAATTCAGCAAAACATATTTCTCAAAATTACTGTTTAACTGTTTTTTTGATCAAATAAATGCAAATAAAACCCTTGATGAGCATAAGGGGAAATATACAGTATATGCTTTTTTTTAAATATTAAAAAATCTTATCGACCGCCTACTTTTGAACGGTGAAAATGTTTGTGACTGTAGGCAGTTTATGATTGCTTGCGTTCTGCTAAATAACTCTCTAGCACCTCCTTGTTTCACACTGTTAACCCTGATTGAAAGCCAGGGTTAAAAGTGGTGTTTACCCTGTGCTAACCCTGGTCTTTATCCAAGTGTTCACCCTGGGTTAAATGTTGTGTGAAAAATGTTTGTGTGTACAGATTGCGAATAAGCACTCTTAAGAAGAGTGATAACTGTATTTAGCAGCAGTGTGGACGTGCCCAGTATGCAACCTCTGTTTTTAGTCACTATTAAAGATAAATACAATAGGTTAGATGGTTTAAATGAATGCCATGACATAATACAATTGTCTAGTAAGTGTCCACCATTACGCATATGAAGTGTGAGTGTTCTCTTGCTGGGATTGTACAAAATGTTGTATTTTTTGAACTGGAAGTACCAAAATATCTGTGGTCAGATTACCCTCAGTGAGTGACCGAGGAGGTAAGACAGTACAGATAAGAAGGTGAATGACTGTTTGACCTCAGACACATACGTCACTGTCTGCTGCGGTAAAGTGCACACGTAATGAGAGTGTGTTGTGTTTTTAGGGGGTTGTGTATTGAAGTTTTATCTTTTGGATTTTTTTTTTCTTTTACTTCCACACAATTTATAATTCAATTTATAATGAATGCTGGTGATTCTTGGTTAAATTCTGAAAGGTCTCTGTTCCAGTTTATGACCTTTATACTCTTTCATGTTTGTTGATGTGTTTTGTATTTGTGTGTGTATGTTTTAATGTTGGTCTGTGGGAGTCAGCCAAAGGCTGGACTGTTTTAGGAAAAGAATTCTTAGAAAAGAATCCTTCATCATTGTAATGGCAGCTCTCATTAGAAACCATAACTATCCTGAGCATAACGAACGTAACTGTCAGATGACAATTCACCTCTTAGATCTGAAGATGTTATTAAAATTCAAAACCATAGCCAATAAAAATCTATCAAATATGTGACTGACCCCAGCAGAGATTAATCGTCAGACTCATTCACATGAGAGTTATATTTCTCCTCTTGAGTTTCATATCCTGTTACAATGCGTGGGCGACTGGATGAGTTCAGCAACCCCTCAGTGCTCTCTCTTTCTCTTTCTCTGTGTATTTGAAAGCATTTGCTTAGACATCACAGCACTGTATTACATCACTATATATATATATATATATTACTTTAATGATGTGTTATAATATTACATATGTGTGTGCGTGTAGTTTGTGTAGTTGTATTTTATATATATATATATATATATATACTCATATATATAATATTTATTTTATTATTTAAAATCATTTAAAACATTGAGTATTTGAAACTAGTAAAATATTTAGTTAACATTAATAATTAGTTAAAATAATTTAGTTAATATATTAATATACATTATAAATACATTTCAATGCTAATAATTTTTAGTAAATTTAATAATAATAATAATAATAATATGTGCATTCTGTTATATATATATATATATTATAGAAATATTTGTTTTAAATATTTAAAAATTTTTTATAAGAAATATTATAAAACAAAAACAAAAACAAAAAAAAAAAAAAAAAATATATATATATATATATATATATACATTTTCTTTTTAAATAATGTTTCTTTATATTATAATTTTTATTATAATTTATTAATGTTTATTATCTCTGAAACGGCAAGCAAAAGTACAGTATTGTACTGTACGATACTGTAGAACAGCCCATATGTATATGCTGTAATGCAAAGGTTTGCATTTGTTTTTATTTCTAAATGTCAAAGAAATGTTTGCTCTTACTACGTCAGTATTTTGTCATGCAGTATTTGAATAATATCAATAAACGCATAGGCTTTAAAAGTAATGCCAATGATCCTCCTTAGCTCTACATTTGTCTTAAAAGTCATGTTAAAGTCTGAACAGAAGCTGTAATAGATTTTTCTTCCCTACTGTGATATATATCCAAGTGAAACAAAGAAAAATGTAGGGTGGGACTTCATTGATTGTATGGTTGGATGGTTATGGTTTGCTTGCTGTGATGTCATGTGAGTGACAGGTTGTCATCAGAGAAGAGATGTAAGTGCAAGAAGGAGGGAAAGCTATTTTGATTAAAGATTAAGAGGGCACATGAATTTAAAATTAATAAATAATGATAGTATGGATAAATCATTTATGATAAATACAGCAATTTTCAATATAAAATAGTCGATTTTGAAGCTATGTAGCTACTTTAAGCAATGTACGGATGCAAAAGTTTGCATTACAGCATATAGGCTGTTCCACAGTATCGTAAATGACTAAGTTTGAATAACTGTTTTATCTTTGTGCTGGATTAATGCACCTGCGTAAATGTCATTAGGAGATGGGGAAACAGCACTCTCTTTTTACAGTTTTTGATACAATGCCATTTTCTCTCTCTTCTCTGTTACAAGAGAGCTTCCCTAGCAGAGGTTTTGTTTTAGGTGGCTAAAATAGGCTAAACAAATGATTCATGTTCTCTGCTTCCCTAAGAAACTCTTTCTCTATGAGAACAAGATGTTTAGAAAGCAATGAATGGGAAAAGATGATTGTAAAAGTTGGATTTTCCAATTTAGTTTCAATCAAAGCCAGATCTGTAGTCATAATGTCTTTCTTGCTTGCATCCTCTCCACCGTCTCCTCGTTTTTACCTCCTCTCTCATATTTAAGTTGCTTTTGTTCTTTTAAATGAGGAGAACTGAGCTTTCATTGCCAATGTCTCAGCTAACTGATCCATCATGCTGAATGTGTATGTGTGAAGTGTGTGGGTTAAAAGTTATCTGTGCAGCTGTGTATGAATGAGAGACTGCACATATGCATTATCCCTCTCAGACACCTGTGTGTGTAGATGAGATAGATGAATGAGAGACTGTATAAGGAAAAAGACACGAGGGAAGCGCGTACATACGTTTATTATCTTTAATCATGAGAGAAAAAAGAGATAAGAACCATCAAACTGTCTGTAAAATGATAGATTGAAAGCTTTCTTACACAAATACACGTGCATTCAGACACACACCACATCCACTCCAACTGTATAACACTCCTTATTTCCTTTCAAACACTTCTCTTTTGTGTCAAACAGGTCTTGTGTGCCAAACCCATCTATACAAATCTGAGGCATTTCAATTAGATTAAAATAGCTAATGTTTCATTATTTAAAGATAAACATGAGCAACAAAAAGGAACAAGGCAAAAGATGCAGAGAACTCGTACTGAGGGATAGAAATAGACGTACGCTTTGAGAGATAGTTTGACCTTTGACCCAAGGAGGTTTCCTAAGAAGTGTAGCTCAAACACTCAACTTGTTTTCTTTCCGCCACAGACTCTCAGCCTGAACTCTGTCCACCATCTTGTCGGGAAGACTTGATGCATTTTGGAGACATCAAGCATTTTTGTGCTTGTTTGGAAAAACTCTGACCGGCTGCACTGCGAGTGAATGTGTGGATGAATCAGATAAACTAAGTTTGAAATCTGGCCATGATGCAGATTTACTGCGCAAGTTATTCACTGACAGTTATCAAAATATTTGGCGGGAGTGCCTCGCGGATACTGAGGTTATGCTGAAGAGAAACTAGAGGGATGTTTAAGGGGAAAAATTCATGTGTTGGCAAGTTATTTGAATGTTTTTTGGTGGATTCATTTCAAGGTGCATAGCTTATATTTGGAACAGGTTGTTGCTCTCGAATCTCTTTTGAGCTTGAGTTCAATTCAATCAAGTTTAGCATCGTGTCATTGGTTCTTGCATGTCTTTTTGTCATTGACTTTAAACCTGATGCAAGTCATGTGTGGACGAACATGTACTCCTGTTTGAATCTAGCACGAAAGCAAATAAAATTTTAGACCTATAGCAGCAGATTTATTGCGAATAACGGTGACAATTTTGGCCTTTTGTTCACACAAATGTACTGTTGAAGAGTTTTAGAGTAGGCCTACAACTTATGGTACTTTTATGGTGCTTTTACCCCCATGAAAAAAAGGTTAAAGAAAAAAGCAGCCTGGACAGTCTACAAAATATTTTGATTTGTGAACAAGAGAAAGCTGAGGTGGCTTTGGAACCACATTTCCTTTTTTTTTTAACTGTTCCTTTAAGAGACAACAGCAACTATCTAGGTGTGTGAATGTGTACAGGAATGTCATTAGCATGAGTGTTACTCCACACTGTATGAGTTCAACTTCGTTCATCAGCTAAATTCTGCCATGTTTACAGAGTGAGAGAAGGATGAAAGGACCATGGGGAGGAATCGGAAAATGTATAAGGTGTTTATATGTATCCGAGTGTCTGTCTGACTATGTTGAGTGCATGTGTATGTGAGGGAGTGAGAGAGAGACTCATTATACATGAATCACTCAGTCTTGACTATCCCAAAGTGTTGGCGTTAAATAAAACGTCTCAATCATCAGTCATCGCTCACCTCATCTCTGTACAACAGAGCCTAAATACCTATATAATGAACTTCAGTTCCATAGAGAGAGTGTTAGAGGTTTTTGTGAACATGGGAAGTATCATAGAACGCCTGCAGCTGGTCTCTTGAGAAGCAGACACTTGCTTAACACTGTGCTAGACGGACAATAAACAAAGATAAAAACGTAAATGCCGTCAACTAAACAAAATAGTTACAAATATGTCCGAAGGAAGAAAAAGATCTAGTAGTTTAGCTTTTAAGGGTCACTGTTGATGACATTGCATTCCGCTGTGAGAACAGATGGAGATAATGAAATACTGCAGAGGATGAAAGAAAAAAAATGACAATGATTGTGTTTTAACGACCCTCAATCCTCAGTTATTCCACACCTGAATGGTGTGCGGGTTTACTTAAATATATTAAAGTGTATGTACAAAGTTGGCTAAATCTGAAAACAACCTTTATGTAAAACGATAGTTTATGATACACTAATGATCAAAATAACTGTTTACTGTGTTTTTGATCAAATGCATGCAGGAAATCAGTGAACTGAAGAGACTCCTTTTACGTGTGGTTGTGTGTGTGTGTGGGGGGGGGGTGTAATTATTGATTAATAGACTTTGCTGCTAACTGCAACATCTCCTTGAACCATTGCCCACTTTGATGCATACATTTAGGGTTCACACACACACTCGCACCCCCCAGGGACCACTTCTCTCTCCTCGTGTTCCTTCCTGTAGTAACATCCTTTTGGAAGACATTAGAGCACATTAGACCAACCCCATCTGACAGAGTGATGAAGGATTTTGAAGTGGCAGTTCTGGGGGTTCAGTCTCTGCTCTGACCCTCAATCCATTCTCAAAGAGATTTAAAAATATTGCAGTTCATATAGGCGAGAGCTATATGCCACAGATTCAGATCTGACCACTTTAAATGGAGTTTTAAAGGAACAGCTCACCAAAAATAATATTTTATCATCATCATTTTCTTATCCTCATGTCATTACGAACCCACATGCGTTTTCTTCTGCTTGTTTAAAGCAAAAGTTCTGCAGAGATGTTTTTTTTCCATGCAGTTTCTATGAATAGACTGAAGCTTTCAAACCTAAAGGGGACCTATTATGCCCCTTTTCACAAGATGTAATATAAGTCTCTAGTGTCCCCAGAATGTGTCTTTGAACTTTGTGGTCAAAATACCCCACAGATCATTTATTCTAGCTTGTCAAATTTGCCCCATTTGGGTGTGAGAAAAAATACTGTTTTTGTGTGTGTCCCTTTAAATGCCAATGAGCTGCTGCTCCCGGTCCCCTTTCCAGAAGAGGGCGGAGCTTTAGCAGCTTGCGCTTAGGTTCCTCAATAACAACAAAACTGGAGAATCTCCTGCAGCCAAAATGAAGATTGTCAGTAACAGTGTTCAGCCTTACATTGTTCAAACTGGATTCGGACACTAATGGAGAAACTCAGGAAGAAGTTACAACTTATTGAATGCAACTCGACATTTCTGAACGGTTAGTGGATAAATTTATGTATTTGCTGTGGAGTTGATTCAACTCATCGACTAGCATGTTCCGTTATGTTAATCTTTTGTGCAAATCCAGCGTTGAATTGACCCTCATTTGTGAAGCAGTTCAGCGTAAAATAACGGCATGTCAACAACAATCTACTACAACAACTCCTCTTCTCGAAAGCAGCCCAACATGGCCTCACCGACTTTGCTCCTCGTTCCGGGTTTTGTGCAGATTTTGAGGTTTGTGATGTCACCAACCCTGGAAGAAGCTTGTTGTAGTCCTTAAAAAAGTGATTTCTGTAAAAGAAAGCATCTCCCTTTGCATTGAACTTTGAGCGTCATAACTTTGCAGATGTCATTTATGCTCAAACAGCAACAACACACTAAGTTAAAAAAGCAAAATCATAATCAAGGACCCCTTTGAAAATGACACAAAAGCAGTATCAAAGTATTGTGTGATATATTCCAATCCAGTTCATTTTTGCTGCATTTCCCAAAAGCATCATAAGCCTATTAGTAGATCGTAGACTGCATTGGTGCCATTGAGCTAATAAGGAAACGCAGCCCAGGTCTGATTTGTGAGATGGATCATCTGATTCATGAAAATATTTTAATCAAAAGATCAATTCATTTACAAATTATTCATTTACTGATTCATTTATAAACAATTCATTTATGAATGATTCATTCACCATCAGTTCATTCAACCAATTCATTTACAAACAATTCATTCACTTCTCCCACAAACTCGCATAAGCATACCATGGAGACATGGACTTCTTTGGAACTTCCAAAATTATAGGTTTGTAATATGACATTGAGCTTTAGCATTGAGTTTGACTTAAAACGTATCATTTTAAGACTGTGTAGATCTTGGAAGGAAGCAGTTTAAAGGAGGGACTTCATGTATAAGGCCATGTGGATGGAAATCTATAGAAAATAAAGAGAAAGCCATGTGTGTTTGTGTGTGAGAATAGGGAGGCAGTCATGTGTAGTATCATAATGTAGGAGTTTGAGATATATTGCATTAGAGGCAGTCATCATGTCCTCTCTATCACCGCTGTGATAGGGCTTCTCTCCGGCTTGGCGGACACCCGGCGGACTCCAGTCTGCCTTTCTGCCCGGTTATCAGCTCCACAACGTGAGCTCAGCGCCGCAGAAGCCCAAGAGAGCTCCATCTGCGCCATACTGATATCTAGGCTTCCTGGGAGTGGGTCAGAACCAACCGCAGAACTGCTAATTACCATAAAGATATTTGGCAGGCATTGCATTCAGACTAATTTTTGGTGATAAGACAGTGTGAGGAGTGAATGTGGGAGCATGTGCACATGAGCGCAGAACCCATCACATTAAACGGTAGACATCAAGATAGGACTTTAAAGTTTCTCTCTGGAAACTGACCCTTGACTTCTGATGAGGAGAAAAAAATGCTTCATCCATCCAAATCCTTCAGTCCAGCATCTCCCTCCTCATATTTTTTTTATTGCATGATATTAATTCCTGTTTGTAGACATAAACAAGTGGTGTCAGGCTTGTCAAACAGACTGATGGAAGTATGATGCTGGAATATGAGTTTTGTATGTGTGTTTGTAGTGTTTGAGCTATGAGTCACAGATGCAGCATTACGAAACGAGCAGCACAGAGCCAGCTCTCTTCCTCTCATTATCCTGCTAATGGGCCGACTGGCAAAAACACAGCCACTAATGTTGGGAAAAAATCAGAAGTACAGTATGTGTGAGTGGAAAACAGAAGTTTGTGAGTGTTAGTGCTGTATTGGATTATTTGTGTTAAATAAGTCTGAATAAAAAGAGGCTATATTTCAACTTGTGTACTGTCTGAACAAACAAAGGATATTTCCTGTTGATAGACACTGTATGCGTAAGGATGGGTTTTAATTCCAGGTTAGATCTCAGGTCTGAAAATGAATCACGAGGAAGTTGCTAAGAGGTTGCTAAGGTGTTTTGAGTGGTTGCCAGGGTGTTACTATGGATTTCTGAGTGGTTGCTAGGAATTTGCTGGGTGTTCTGGGTGGTTACCAACGTGTTGCGATGAGGTTACTAAGTTGTTGTCAGTGTTATTTTTGTATTGTTTAAATTGTTTTTTAATAATTGTATATTTTTGGTTTTCATTTTAATGTAAGTTTTAGTCATTTTATGTGTTTTTGACAATTTATTAGTTTTTTTTTTTATTTCAGTTTTAGTTTTTATTTACTTCCAGTTATTAATTTTAGAGCTTCAACTTAAAATTATTTAGTCACAGTCGCAACAAGGCAAGGCAACAATTATAATTTTGATTGAAAGTTTTTCGTCAAATACTTACATTTTATTTTATTTAATTTCAATTTTATTTCAATTATATAAAATGTTTTTAATAGTACACTCCACAAAAAAAATGAAACAAATTTACTCAGTAAAATACCATTTTCCACTGAAACAGAAATATATCGTAAAAACAATGCATTCTGGGTAATATTTGTCATTTTAAGAAAAGAGGCCTATACCCAGGATGCATTGTAATATACAGAAGTAATATACTGTAAAAACAACATTCTGGGTAATATTTGTTGTTTGCTAGAAAGTAGCTGATTACTAATATTACTTGTTACGGTATATTACTGTTTCAATGGAAAATGGTATTTTACTGTGTAAATTTGTTTAGTTTTTACAGTTATTTTTTAGAGTGTGTTAGCTTTATTTAACAATCATATATTTTGGGTGGTTGCCAGGGTATTGCTAAGAAACAGTTAGGCTACATTTCACTGACTAGATATATCTGAATATATACAGCCCAATAGGAAAGACATGAAGGTAAAGAGTTTTGAAGTGAGTGACACAGACAGGATCTTTTGAACACAGGAGGTTTGACACTGGAGTTTTGCTGGGAAGTTTGGGGGTTGTCAGCTGTCTGAGCTGTCCTTACTGGTCTGTACTCTCATCTTGATAATAACACTCTCTCTGTGGACACAGAAACATTTAGCTTTATAGATTGTGCTGGCTCTGTTCATTTGCAAAAATGTCCCATGTGACTCCCTCCCACAGTACTCTCATGCAAAGATTGTGTCCTTCCATCTCTGTCTCTCTCTTTCCATTTGTCCCACTCCGTCTCCATCATAGTTACATGTTCACAACATAGTATGAAGTTTCATGCACCTGGTGAGTTTGAGCCTGTGTGTGCGCATAGAGTTTAAGCGATGAGAAGAGGAGCAGTAGGTTGAGTGTGATGAAGCTCATATAGAGGAGAGAGTCGTTTATCTCTGGCCATGTGAGAGATATAATGTAAATAACCTCAGCCTCACACGATCGATTTATCAGACCCTCGGCTCAATCTCACAAACCGTCCCATAAACACAGCTTTGGGGTGACCCCCACATCTGTCCGGCCTGGCCGTCCCCACATGCACAACTTTAAGATGAACCCATAGAGTGTGAGCGCAAGAAAGCCTGTCTTCCTTTTATGTAAACAAATCTTTAAAAGAACTGCCTGGTGAAAAATTATTACATTTTTAAACTGTTTTCCTGCCTCCTGATTGGACGAGCCGCCAGTGTTTTCATAGTTCTGAGTGTCACAGACAACATGCCTTGTAAAAATTCCATTCACATATTTTAAATTAATGTTGTGTGTGTGTGTATATACTGTATAATTAAATATATACAATGATTACATATACATGTCATAATACAAATGAAAATGTAAATATAATTAAAAGTATATTAACATTTTAATATATATATATGTATGTATTTTATATTTACCATATTTGTTAGATTTTCTCTTCTATCAGTTTGAATTTTTAGAAAAGCTTTGTTTCCATCAACACCTGCTGACACCCAGCAAGACTGTAGAATCTCCTATGTAAAGAATCTCCCTTGTTTAAAGTATTCTTCCCTTAAACATATTCATGTCCAGGGTTGTGTGTCCTCCCTAAAACTTTGCGACAAGGCAAAACACTTGTGCATTCCGACTATGGACATTGACCTTGGCAGTTAGCAGCTCCAGTGCAGGGGAGTAACGCCACCACTCCCAGCTTCCCTACCCCAAAACACACACAAACACAAACACAAGCCACACACACATCCACAAATACAACACATACACAGCTGCAAGACATCTTGATAATATCTGACAGCCGATCCATTCTAGGTCAGTGTTCATCCCAGACTGCACTCCATGCCCTCATCCCTTTCCTCGCTTACGTCCGTGTCCCTTGTGACCATCCCACAGGTCAGATGCACAGACATAACTGTATATGATTATCTAAACAAAACAGCATCTTTGCTAACCCACAGATTCGTCTGGTACATTCCAAAGTATTGTATGTGTCAGCCTTCCTCTTTTAAAAACAAGTACTTAAAACCACACCATCCATCTATATTAAACAGTTTGTCAGTTATAAAGTCTTTCATGAGGTGTTATGTTTTTATTAAGTGACTCCACAATGTTTGACCCAAGTGCTGCCTAACTGGATAATTTGTATTCAAGCCGGTAAATCAACGTTTTTGTCTTGTTTTGTTATTCTAATTCATCTCTTTATTTTTTACCAAGGTTGTCACTTAAATTTTTTTCCCTTCCTAGAGTTTAGCTCTGGCCTGGAAACACCATTTGTTAGATGCCACGTTGTAGCGAGTGTATCGCTGCAGTACATGCAAGATTAAGTGTGTGTGCAGTTGCTGTTATCTGTCATCTCGCGAGTTGGGTGACCGCCTCTCCTGTGTGTGTGTGTGTGTGTGTGTGTGTGTGTGCTTGAGCTCTAAGTCGGATACGGACATGCTAGTGTCCAGTTTCCAGGAACCTTTGACCCTATAGAGCTAATTAGTGATATCCCCACTAACACCACTGAGAACATCACATTCTGTGACATTTGTTCATTCATTTTTCATTTACAAAGACTGCAGTTCACCTGCTGCTGTCTGTCACTGTTACACCAGAGGAACAGAAACACAGAGAAATCTTAGATGGAGTCAGCGATTGATATCATATATGGTCGTTATTTCCATTTATTATGTAATTAATAACATTAAATATATATTGAAATATTTTTGTTTTTAAATTATTTTTTAGCTAACATAATTTAAAGATTTTTATCGATGACTGTTCAGTGCATCAAGAAGATATGGTTATCACTGTTTATTGTTGTTGTATTTATTCATATATGATGGATCATCATTTTTATGAATTTTTTCACCGTAGACATTTGATTATGGATGCTCAAAATGTGACTAATATATCAAAATGATCAATAACTATGTAAACATTATTTCTGAGTTCCTTTTTATAATGTAATTGATTGCAAAATAGGGACTGTTCTGTATTAGCCTGTCTTTTTCTCTTTCTTGTCGGTGAAGATGAGAGAGCTCAGTCTGAGAAAACAGTGGCTATTTTAAGCTCTTCACTGCATTAGGACAGTACGATTAATCTTATATCCCACCTCTATTTTCTTTTTCACCAGCCCACCCACCAAGGCAGGAGAGACTCACAGAGTCACAGAGACTGTATGACTCTATTAAAATAAACTTTTTATATACCTGTACTGAACATTCATCTGTGAAGGTTCTTTCAATTACTTCTCCTTAAGATAATTGAAAACAACTCTCATTTGGTTTATCACACCTGTAGTAATCTCTGTAAAATGTGATATGCTCTTGCAAGAAACAAGATCTGTCCATTCATCTGTCTGGTTAAGAGCTATGGCAAGGTTAAAATACCTTTGGTAATTTGCTGTGGTAGAAGGAGAGGAGAGATGCTGTTTCTAAGACACCGGAACTCTGTAGTGTCAGAGGGCAGATCCCTAGAGATTCTCTCTCTCCTTCTTTGGTAATCCCTAAGCTTTCAATTAGCACGAGAACGTATCGTTCTTTTTGCAATTTTACGCATTCATTTAATCTGTGCGTCACAGGGCATCTAAGGATGATGGGCGCTAACTTGCAAGCTGAGGAGAGCGCAGATACCCCGCGTGTGTCGTAGCAATCATCACCTGATCTAAGACCACTCTTGAGTCGCCTTCAACCTCGCCACTTAGAGCTCGCCCAGATCGGGATGTTTTGGCTTGAATTAGTCGGTTGTATAGAGACCGGAGCGGGGTGCCATTAAAAAAGCAAAACATGGGGTTTGGGGACGCGGAGTATCCATTTCACGTGCCCCTCCGGAGGCGCCAGTGGGCCATTTGAGACGCTTCTCGTGGGATCCTATTAGAGGGCATCGGTGCTGAAAGCTGCACGGACTGAGCAGTGCGTGATTACGCGTGCGGTCATCACTGTACGATTTTATGAATCCCGCTGTTCCAGTGCGCGCAAACGTTATTTCCGGTCAGAGACCCACCGATAAAATCCTGTCAAATGCCACCTGACAAATTCAAAACATTCAGAGAGCAAGTGCAGGCGCCCCTTGAGACATTTGTCAGCAGTTATGAAAATGTAAATGTATAACAATAACACTATTTCCAACTGATAATAAATATCAGGAATACAATAGATGACTTTGGTTTTAAAAATGTTAATATATTTAATATAACGTTTTAATAATTATAATAATGCATTATTGTTATTAATAGGCTATTATTATGTAAAACGCCTTTGAAAAAAGTTGCATTAATAAGTGTGAATCTAAATTATAGATATAGAAAAAGAAAGAAAACAGTTGTACTCTGCTCTTCACTAACACTTTAAAATTAAGAATTGTATTTCTTGTCATTGTTTCTAAATTGAAATTAAGTGGGGATGACAATGATTTAGGCTATTAATAAATACGACGGTAGAAAAAAGCTAAATTGTGCTCGAAAAACATTTTCTATCGTTATCAGAAAAAGATAAAATTCTTAGATTTTTATTACAATTCTTATAACTTGATACTAAAATATTTATTGATAAATAAATTGTATTGTACCTATAATATACCTGAAACTAATCTGAATTATTGCACAGTGAATTAAAACCCATGCGTGCATGCGTTATAAATGACAACATACCAGCAAAACTGGCGCGTAATTGTATTATCTGAGCAGGTTTAGTCTTTGCTTCCACTAGGAGTATGTTGCCGCGTGCGGGGGCACGCCCCTGAGCACGAGAGATAAATGCTAAGATCCTTTAGCTCGTGAGTTACAAGTTACGGTCATCCTCAGCTCGCGCATGACACGTTTCAACTCCGAAGACAGTTGCGTTATCTCCAGGTCCATTTAGAGAAGCACTCCTCAGTTTTCTCCACTACATCCTCGTCCTCCAGCTCAACATGTCCACCGGCTCCATCAGCGATGTGGATGAATTTCACGAGTCTGAGCTGCTGGATGGTCTTTTGAAATTCGGTTCCGGTAAAGACCCCGGGACATCAAACGAGAGCACGGAGGACAGCTCCAACTGCGAAGGGGCATCGGTTACAGAATGTACGGGAAAGAGGCGCAAATCAGCCGCCATGCGCAAATCAGCGCCCAATGGTGTGGCCCAAGAGGGCAAGCAGGTCCAGAGGAACGCGGCGAACGCGCGCGAGAGAGCGAGGATGCGCGTGCTGAGCAAAGCCTTCTCGCGGTTGAAGACGACTTTACCGTGGGTTCCGCCGGACACCAAACTCTCCAAGCTGGACACCCTGCGACTCGCCTCCAGTTACATCGCGCACCTGCGACAGATACTTGCCAATGACAAATACGAGAATGGCTACATACATCCGGTCAACCTGGTGAGAGACTTTTTTTGGGAAATTTGCACACAAAAAAGTACCAGGAAGCAAGATGCGTTTAAGGTCTATAAGCTACTGTACAATTAACAGTAACAACATATTTGTTTACAATTATTTAACAACAATTTCTGCCACCGTTTGTGTTTCCGAGTTTTCAGAGTTTTTCAAATGGTCGAAAATGTGACTTTGGCACCACTTTGATTATACTTAAAGAAGGCGGGAAGTAAAATGTTTTCTATTGTAGTGTGTTGATTTGTTTATAGTGTATAAATGGTAAATTAGCATGTTCTGAAAATGATAGGCATTAAGACCGAGTCTATAGCGCCTTGCTTTATAGACAATTATAATACTTGACAAAATGGCATGAAATATCTTCAGTGTAATGCTTACATTATATTCAGTTATTTGATGTAAATGATGTGCTAATTTTAATTAAACTTTCATATGTTTTTCCACAGACGTGGCCGTTTATGGTGGCGGGAAAACCAGAAAATGAACTTAAAGAAATGCTGAATTCTACACGTTTATGTGGGACTACAGCTTCCTGAGACACCAGATGGACTTAAAACATGGACCAATTTTAAATATTTTAGTTAAAAAAGAATAACATGTCATCTCCTATCCAAACACACGAGTGGGAATAACTGGGGACGACATCCTCACTCGCATTCCTGTAAAGAGAAATTGATATCTATTTAAATATTCACACTTGGGCTTTGCTGGTTCAAGGCAACAATGTGTGTTTTTTTTTTATTCAGCTGTTTTTATAAAGATTATGTCATCACTTTTTTTATTATTAAAAAACACAACAAATCATTATGCACACAGAGCTTTGGTGATCTGGCGCGTGACATCACGTGCCTTTGCTGTTGGCATTAGAGTAATTGTAAATAAAAATACTGATGTTATAGTTTCAAACTCTTTGATCGAGCATGGACGGAGAGTTCATGTTTATTCACTTTGCTTTGACCTGTGTGAACCTTGTTATCGTTTCGCTCCACCTTTTTCTCTCAAGATCTCTGGCGAGAGGACGCGTCACCCTGCCTGCAAGAGATAGCGTGATTAATTCCCTTCATCGGAAGAAACGTAAACCTTCTCTTTATCATGATATATCTGTCATCAGATAAGCATAGCTTTAACCGTTTTGGAAATCAGAGAAAATAGTGATACTTCTCCAAAAACTCCTCAATTCTCCTGACTCTGAAAAATATTTCGAAGGGGGGGAAAAAAAGTAGTCATGTCTTAAAATGTCCGTGTTTAAGGTCAGTTGTTTTTAGACCAGTAAATCGCGCGGCTCTTAATCTCACTGTGCAGCCGTTGTTTAATTTCGCGCGGGGTTGTGACCGTTATGTTTATAGCGCGCGGACAGATATTTATGCGTCACTCCTCTGAGGGGCGAGAGAGCACGAGTTACCCGGAGTTACCGATGATGGGACGTCCGATGTCACAGCCACGCCGCGGCCTCACAGCTTAGAAAAACACTCACTGTATTCCACATTAAACTAGAATTACAGAAATCCGCGCGGTGAGACAAAACGGTTTGATGGCGCAAGACAATAACAAGCTCGCCGCCACCATCCATCACGCGCTGTTATTGTAAGGAGAGTTTGAGGGGTGATCTGTGCGAGACTGAGCGCGAGGGAGGCTTAAGCACACACACACACACACACACACACACACACACACTCACGCTCGCGCGCTTGGGCAATAAAACAGCTCTAAACATTGTGAAATCTTTTGATAAGTCTTAAAATGAAATATGATTATAGAAATACTTTCCTACTTACACAGTGTAAGAGTTCCTCAATGTGATGTGTTGGCTACTATTACTATTTAGTTATAGGCCTATGCTTTAGACATTTTTTTTTAATTCGTTGGGATTTATTTGAGCATATTTTAAAGGCAAACCTAAAAATATTAACCTAAAAATATTAAAATAGAGCTCGTCAGTGACGTCAATTTGTTGGCCTGCCTTCAAGGCTAATTTGGGTTGAAATAGGGGTTTTTAAGATGGTGGGTTATGTTTTTTTTTTTCCTTTCTCTTAAACACGGTTACAATACAAGAACACACAAACTTAAGTTGCTATAGCAATTCTTTATGAACATGAACTCTAGCCCTTATTTAGCTATACTTGATAAGTAGGCTATAAAAGACGTTTTAAAAATGACTGTAATTTATGTTGTAGAACATGAAAGTCTCTTTAAGTAATGTTTGTCACAGGCTTTATTTTAGTTGCAAAAAATAAAAATGAAAAAATAAATAAATTCTAAAAAACCAACATCCATTAGAGGGAACATTAAAAATTCTCTTTGGCTTTTGAACTACACGCTAAAGCAAACGCATTAATATTGTTTTTATTCCATTGGCTATTGCAGATGCAGTTTTGTAAAATTTAAGCAACAAGTGTAGCAATAACTTGAAGATTTTTGTGACAATCAAGATGGATTTTTTTTGTGTCTCGATTCTTACACTGCTTTGATATTTTTCGCTTGTTGATTTTTAGATCTTTCTTCAATAATTCTTTTCAATAATTGTCTCAATATTTATATAATAGGCCTCAATTTAGAGGCACTACAGAGGATGTAAAAATATTTATTTCTCATGCTAATAAGTCAATTGACGGGACGCTGGAATGATTATGAAATTATTTCTCCCCTTGTTCGTCGTCTTTTCCCGTCATCATCTGAAAACCAAAAGAACTTCTTTTTTCTTTGTATTCAAAGGAGTTCCCATTATTTCCTGTGCGAAGCGCACGTTAGTCGTGTATATATCAGCACGGATAAGTCAAGTCGTTCCATCAGCGCAAGACCACCGCGGAGAACACTGAGCACTGCCCGGGTCAGCTGCGCTCTGCCCGGCAGCGGGAGGAGGAGGAGGAGGCCGGGAGGGTCGGTCATTAGAAAGATAAAGTGGACCCTGGTTTCCCATGCGCTGCGAGAATATGGCTAATTGTTTTGTTGGACGGCTGCCCAAACCTCTCTTTTATAGTCCTAAAGTCTCTTGAGAGGGATTCGGGAACATTGGCATGTGGTCTAGATGCACATACTCTAAAAACTAGATAAGAGTGCATGTGTGTCAGCTAAATTTTATGATGAGCATTAGAGGTTGGTTTAACAGAGCTAATGTTAAACTGCTCATGTCTGGACTTTTTCTGATCTGGTATGTCAGCC
This sequence comes from Zacco platypus, assembly GCA_038088235.1. NCBI lineage: Eukaryota > Metazoa > Chordata > Actinopteri > Cypriniformes > Xenocyprididae > Zacco > Zacco platypus. Next base: position 14,028,977 of record CM076067.1, read on the forward strand.
TTCACTCAAAACTCCGTTCCTTTAATGGGTTAGTTCACCAAAATATGAAAATTATGTCACATTATCTAGTGATGGCCAGTTTCAAAACACTGCTTCGAAGCTTTACGAATCTTTTGTTTCGAATCAGTAGTCACATGATTTCAGCAAACTAGGCTTAGTTGAGGCATAAGTGAATTAGTTCACGTGTTTAACTTTGACGGTTTGATACGCGACCCGAACCACTGATTCAAAACAAAAAAATCGTAAAGCTTCGAAGCTGTGTTTTGTAATCATCCATAACTAGATATTGTTGAAAAGTCGTTATTTTGTTGTTGTTTTTTTGGCGCACAAAAAGTATTCTCGTCGCTTTATAATATTAAGATTGAACCACTGTACTCACATGAACTGTTTTAAATATATTTTAGTAGCTTTCTGGGCCTTGAAAGTGTTAATTGTCTTGCCGGCAATAGAGGCCTCACTGAACCATCAGATTTCATCAAAATATCTTAATTTGTGTGAAGGTGAACGAAGGTCTTACGGGTGTAGAACGACATGAGGGTCAGTAATAAATGACAGAATTTTCATTTTTGGATGAACTAACCCTATAATATTTTTTTTCCAATGGCTTAATAACTTTATTCATTCTAGACATAAAACAATATAGAAACTAAATGACCAAGACCTTTTAAAATGCTCTTTTTTGAGCAATGTTGTCTTACAGTGTGGGAGAAACTGCACAATAGATTTCAGCACCTAGACACTGAACAGCGACTGAAGAGCTCAATCAGTGTCTCTACTGTAGGTTAAGTTACATCAGAGACGTGAAAATCAACACTGTAGCAATATGCATTCATTTTCATGCTGGATTAGGACCAAGTGCACATGCACAGCAAGGAAGGCGCAAATACAAATGTAGGATTTTGTTTCAGCAGTTTCAACAGATGCTGACTCAAGAGATTTTTTAGTGTTTGAATACATATGGATCAAAAACTTATATTGCTATTAACTATTAGCAAAAGCTTTAGGTTATCACATAATATTGGGATCATATTTTTAGGGAGACTCCATATTATCATACTGTAAAGATTTTGAGTACGTTTTACAAGATTGTACTTCAGTATTTCTACTTCAAAATTTATGATTAATTCAATGTGTTACTTGCCACTTCTCTTGAATTATTTGTGAAATTTACTAGCAATTTCCGAGTGAATTTTTTTTTCAAAATATATTCACTCAGGTTTTTTCAGTATAGATAATTTGTAATTAATCGTATATTTTCCGTTCTTAACGTGTATTTTAATCGTTTTTTAAAAAAAAAAAATAGTGTAGTAACTCATTCCTCACTACAGTAGGTAGTGCTGGACCCACTTGGATGCTACAGACACTGCAGGTCTTGTCCTGCAGAGGGCGCTATAATACAGTTCTCCAACATATATTTAATCTGCGCCACCATACGAGTGCATGAATGTGTCTTGAATGGCCACTGGGTGGCAGTAAGACTGCAGACAGGCAAATACAGTATGAGCTCTTATTTCTTTTACCCCTTCCATATAAAATCCTGCTAAAGATTTTAGTCCCACAGCTGTGCCTGTATATGTAGTATGTTGGTAATCCATGTGCCTGGTGAATCAAGGCTAAACTACTTCCATTTGAGTGAAATTTACCAGCTTCTCAACTGCCCCCGCCACCATATGCACACACCGAAGTACTTTAAATTCAGCCCAGTCCACTGCACACTAAAAACACACAAAGACTGACCTTCATCTCATAAGTATTTCATTAGAAGTGTATTTTAAATTGAAGTGAATGTGTGTGTGTGTGTGTGTTTTGACTCATTTGGATAAGTGTGCAGTCAGGGGAGGGTCATAGCAAAGTCTTGTAAACTTTGCCCTGATGAAAGTGCAGCGAATAAGTGGCACACAAGGTAAATGTTACAGGAACATGACCGTGTGTGTGTGTACAGGGTGTAAAATGTTTATCCAGGTGGGGGTGATTACTGATTGAGGGGTGCGGTAGAAGAGTAATTCACTGTGAATCCTGTCTTTTGAGAATAAGCAGGTGTTTGTAAATGTAAGATATGAAAAAACAAAACAAAATCGACGTTACGGTGAGGCACTTAAAATGAAAGTGAATAAGGTCCATTTTGAGAGGATTTAAAATCAGAAATGTGACTAATATTTTTAGAAAATTTTATAAAATTGTTTCAAGCGCAGAAAGACGTGAGTAGAAACAATTTTTCAAGTTCAAGTTCACCAACTTTAATCTACTAACTCCCCTGACTACTTTGTGGGACAAAATGGCGAATTCGGGGTTATGATTGGTTAGATCGCCTGTCAATCAACCTGTTTGAGGAGGGTCAATTGACAAAGTCAGCCCTATTTTTTTTCTTGTTCGAGAAGCCGTTTCACTCACATATACATCACAATAAAGAAGAAAAGACTATCAACTTTCATTTCATGATGACTTTAAGGGGTTAGTTCACCCAAAAATGAAAATTCTGTCATTAATTAAGATGTTTTCATGAAATCTGAGAGCTCTGATCCATAGAAAGCAATGAAATTATCACTTTCAAGGACCAGAAAGGTACTAAAGACATCGTTCAAATAGTCCACATGACTACAGTGGTTCAACAGTAATTTTATGAAGCAATGAGAATAAAAAATAACTTAATTCAACAATTTCTTCTCTTCCGTGTCAGACTCCGTTTGCTGTCTATAGGGGATCAGAAAGCTCTCGGATTTCATCATAAATATCTTAATTTGTGTTCCGAAGATGAACGAAGGTCTTACGGTTTGGAAACAACATGAAGGTGAGTAATTAACCCTTTAACATTCACGTATTAGCCATATTCACTTCCATTGTAAGTGCCTCACGATAGCCCATAGTTTTTTAACCAAGAATATTCCTTTAACTCCTGATTTCCATGTCATTTCTCTCTGTCCATTTCTTGTGCTATCAACGTTTGTAAACCTTTTATCCATCCCTTTCCTAACCACAACTACCAATGCTGTTTCTACACCCACTTTTCGGTGTGTGCTGCATTCTGCCTATAAGCATGCACCTCCCTGATAGCCACACGGATCCAATTAAAGCTGGAATTCCCAACCTAAAGACTGGAATCATTCATGACTCCCACCTCTGTGATATTCCAGGGTGTCCCCAACCATGTGCTCTGTGTTTATACGTGTGCAAGAAGCGTCAAGACGGCATGTGTTTGAGAGTACTTCTGCATAACCATGCAAATGTGTGTGTGAGGGGAATTCTGAAGATAATTGGGAGCGGGTGAGGTTCCCACTCTCCGGCAATGAACGCTGTAATAAGACTGTGTTTGGGCTGAGACAGGGAGAATGTCTGATTTTAGCGTTCCTTTAAACAAAAGTGAACAGTGCTCTCATTCAAAGCAGATGGTGAAGGTCAAATCGAGACTGAGGGAGAAAGAGCGACAGACAGACAGAGTGAGAGAGACAGACAGAGAGAGAGACACAGACAGGGAGGAGGACTATAGAGAGACAGATCGAAGAAGAGGTAGGGGGGAAGTGAGGTGAGGTGCTAAGGGGAAGAGAAAACAAGTGAGAAAAATAGAAATCCTTTCCAAAGCAGTGTGAAAAATAAACTTTCTGATCCTTTGTATGTGTTTATCCACTGGATACATGGGAGAGATAAATCCCTGATAAGTCAATCACCTATTAATCAAAATTTATATAAGTATACTTTGATGTTTGTACAGATTGAGATTACTAACTAAACTCATTATTTGTTCCTCGAGTGAGTGCTTCAAGTATTCATACTTTGTTCTTTCACTGCGTCTCCGTTTGTCCACCCGTGAGGCCACGATGCCCTTCCGGAGCGGCCAAGGATCACTTTTCACGCGACACCGGATAACAGTCTCCCTCCCGCTATTAATATTTAATCAAGCCGTGCGCCCGCTGCGGACAAATGATTTTTTATTTCTGACTGACGGGCGGCCGCGGGCTCGAGTTACACCCGTCGAGCAGCCGGTCGTCACAGCCAATGGCTGAACGCGGGAACGAGCCTCGTGCCCCCAGTGCTTTCTGGCACAGCGCGAGTAATCCACGCCAGTGCACGCGCTTGCCGCCAAAAAACCATCAAGCGTTGCGGTGAAAGCGCGAGGACGCGACAGTTTCATTAATTCGGGATTATGGAGACTTTTCGTCTAATTTGTATGGATTAACGTAGGTCCACTTAATGCCCTTTGCCTGTTCATTGACATTGGAGATGTGTAGTGAAATCTGTGAGAGGTAAATTGGCCTTGTTAAAAGTTGGCAGCTGGCATAAATGGGCCTTAGTCAGGATGGACGTCGAATTAAATTTTACAAAAAACGAAAAATGAGGATATGTAGATGTAAAATATGTCTCGACTATCCACCAACCAAACAGTGGATTGGTGAGGTTGGCTATTTCATTCAACTCTGTTCTTTTAACATTTGTTATTTAGATTTAAAAGTCTCTTACTTTTCAAATATTAAAATGTTTTATTGTTTAATTATAAAGTGATGTCATCCACACATCTGCCGTCACATCAATTAAACTCCATTTCCCATGATGCCTCGGGAGACGCAAAAGGTCAAGTCTCCTGTTACAAATCAATATTGAGTTATTGGCTAGGAACAATAATTAAGTGCCATATCAGATGCGTCCTAGTTTGAAACTATCTCCTTACAACGACTCTGGTGTGTATCCCACTTTATAATCTAATATTCAAATAACCATCAGTATTTGCTTTGTGCCCTACTGTTTAGCTCTGAATATGGATGGTTCGAATGGAAATGGAGTGACTACAGAATAGTAAATGTGAGTAGTCAACTTAAAAGTATAATAAAATGTAACCCCATCTCACACACACACACACACATACACATATACATACATATATATATATATATATATATATATGTCTATGTATATATATGTTTGTATGTATATTTGGGTGTGTGTTATTTGCAGCCATGTTTCCATTGTCTGGTGGTTTCTAGCTTCAGGCGTTAGTATGGTTTTTTTCTGTCCTATTTCCAAGTCTTCGTTTCACTCACTCTTTCCCTTTGTTTCTGTTCTTTTCTTTTCTCTGAAGCTGTCTGTTTTTGGGACGTGCCAGGCTGAAAAGACCTTTTTTAATCAGATCATTTACTAAGAGAAACTAGAGACGTTCAGGGACCTACATTCGGCAGAGACACACACTGGAGGATTACGGTATGACCCCCCAGAGACGCTCACAAATGTGCACACAAACACACACACCTACATTCTTAAACGGGCTCAAAAACAAATTTGCACGATAGAAATAAATGTTACAACAATAAGGTATCTGAGATTATAGCGATAACATTTGAAGAGGAGAAAAAAACCCAGACACACATCTCTTATAAACAGAGGCATACATATTGTGTCTCGCACACCTGGTGTCCCTGTCTTTACCTGTGAGTGTGCTTAGCAGCTGTTGAGGTATGGGCCGGGAAGACCTGCACCACAGATGGTGCAAGCATGGTTGTATGAATATAAGTAATGATTTATTATATTTAAACGAATGAATTTGTGGTCAGATGCCTTAAGTATTTGTGAGTGAGAGGTTATCTCTCTCTATGCTTTTTTAAATCCTAAATTTTGAAGTGATGCCAAGTTTGTACAAATACTCAGACTGTGTGAGCGTGTATGTGTGTGTGGGTGAAGGGGACGGGATCATTTTACCCCAAAAATGTGGCAGCTACACAAAAGCATCCCATCCGGCTGGACCTGAGGGACCAGAGGAGGGAGGGGTTACCACGGCGATGGCAGAATCCAGGAAACTCGAGATGACATAAAAGAATGCATTAACAGAGACTGAGAGAGCGAGAAAGAGAGAGAGGTACTTCCAAGAGGGCAAAAAGAGGTAAAACAAGTTAATCATTTTGAACTGCTGTATGAATGAGTGCATGATGTGTGTGTGTGTGTGTGTGAGATAGAGAGAGAGAGAGAGGGACAGGGTGTGTGTATGCATGTGCATTGTTTGTGCCTGGGATCCCATGTTATTTTGGGTGTGTTGGAGGACAGTGCATCAGGTGTAACATTACTTTAGGCTGTGCAGTTTGCAGCACAAGCTGCAGAAGCTGCACAAAAACATCATTGCTTCAGATTTAAGTGTGCACAGTGTGGGAGTGAATGTGTGATGCAAAAGAGACCTCTATGAATTAAGATTTATTAGACAGTTAAGTTACAAATTAAGTAAAACCCATCTTTGTCAACCTCAACATGGAACTTTGTGACCAACAGACATAGTATTGCTCTTATATATTTGAAACAGAATCAGCTATAGTGCCGTCAAATCGATTAATCATGATTAATCGCATCTAACATAAAAGTTTACATAATAAATGTGTGTGTGTGTGTGTATGTATGTATATGATATGTGTTGATACAGTATACATGCACACACATACACACACAAAATATATGAAAATACATACACACTTATATTATTTACTCAAAACTTTTATGTTAGATGGGATTAATCGTGATTAATCGATTTGACAGCACTAGTTTCAGCTTATAGTATAAATAGCACTCTTTGACTGAATTAAGTTATTGTAGGGTATCGTGAAGTATTAAAAGGATAATTCACCCAAAAATGAAAATTCTGTCATCATGTACTCACCCCTGTGTTGTTCCAAACCTGCATGACTTTCTGCCTTCTGTGGAACACAAAATATGATATTTTACAAGAAGATATATATATATATATATATATATATATATATTCAATGTTTCAGACGCCCAGCGTTCTTCGGCAGAAGAAATTATACAGGTTTGGAAGGACATGAAAGTGAGTAAGTGATGACAGAATTTTCCTGTTTGCATTCCACTTGCTGCATGACACTTAAATAACATTAATAATAAAACTTGCTCAGTTTTTTGCTATCGCTCTCACTCACAAACACACAAGCATAAAAGAAACCAGACCTTCTATTAGCTAATGAAAAAATCATTAGCACTCCCTTGATAGCATTAGCTATGACCCCCCGAATCAAGGATATGGATTGGTCCATGTCAGCCAGGTTCAGGTCACACTTGTTCAGTTGCAGCCTAGTTAAAGAAGTGAGGGCATTAGTTGAAATATGAGCCTGTGCATCGACTGCCTCACTGGGGTTAAAACAGCCAACTCTGTCATTATTCGCACACTTGACCATCACAGTGGCCTTTGGACCACAATTGGAATTTTTCCAGATGTAAATGAAAGCTTAAAGGGTCAGTTTGCCCAAAAATGATTTTTTATTAAAAATATTGTCATGTCATTTCAAAACTGTAAGGCTTTCGTTCAATTTCAGGATACAAATGAAGATATTTTTAATGAAATCTGAGAGATTTCTCCCTCCATTGATAGTTGTGTAACTACCACTTTGGAGCTTCATAAAAAGATGGTAAAACTAATCCATATGAATAGAGCGGTTTAGTCCAAATTTTCCAAAGAGAGACAATTGCTTTATTTGATGAATAGATTGAATTTAGACATAAATATAATGATCAGCAAACATAAACAGAAGCTCAATCAAAAAGCTTCCTTCCAAGGAACAAACCTCATTGTTTTTTGCGGAAGCTCAAACATGCTGCGTAACACACGAGAATGAACCTCATTGGTTCTCGCATGTCAAGCAAGCATGTTTGAGCTTGTTTATATGTGAATAAAAGCCTAAATTAAATCCGTTCATCATATAAAGCAATCATGTCTCTTTAGAAAATTTGGTCTAAACCGCTCAATTCATATGGATTAGTTTTACGATCTCTTTTTGGAGCATCAAAATAGTAATTGCGTAGACTGTCAATGGAGGGACAGAAATCTCTCAAATTTCATTAAAATATCTTTATTTGTGTTCCAAAGAGGAACACGAGTCTTACAGGTTTGGAACGACATGAGGGTGAGTGATTAACGACAGAATTTTCTCCCTTTAAATGGTTTGAATAGTGGAAATGTTCTTGCATACTATAGCCTATAGTAAAACTTTTGTACATAGGTCTCAAGTAATATTTTAATTATTTAAAATATTAATAAAGTAATGTAATAATAATGAAGTAATCATTTTTATGGCATCTCAGTTTTGTTTCCATAGAGGCTAGGGAAGTGTGTACTTTCTGCTCTACATGTGGCACCAAACGGAATTGCAGAAATAATGATGGATTTCAAACAAGCTCCCTCATCAATCTGAATGTTATTACTTGTATTTGGCAGTAATTGGAAGTAAAAGTTATTATAGTGAATCATTTTTTTTGGCGATTTGTTTTAGTGAACTGGGTCAAAAAATGATTCACTAATTAATTTAGTCATCATTCAAAAGTGTTCTCTTAAGTCTCACAAAATTTCCATTGTAACCATAGTTTCCATCAAAATACCAAAGTTATTACAGTTTTGCTTCTACTGTAAAACCATAATAATAATAATAATGACCTCCTTCAAAAGCTTTTAGATGTTTTATTTGTCTGTCATTTTATTTAATTTTTATGATGACCAAATTACCCCATTTTGATTAACTGTATAAACAGTTGTATTTTGAAAGTAAATATGGTTAATATGGTGATGGTCATGCTGCATTTCATGGCTTTTAATAGTAAAATACCTATTGGTTAAATATTGCTTTTATTGCAGTGTTAATTATGTTCCATCCTAAAGTTATTCATTCAAAAGTGTCCTTACAGTTGAGTGACATTAAAAAAAAACACTGTTCAAATTGGTTGAACTAAATCATTAAAATTATTTAAAAAAGAGCATTTTCAAATGAACTGTTGTTTATAGTTAAGGATATCAATCAAATCAGTGGTAAGTGCAAAGAAAGTGTTTGTCCAACGGTCTGCTCCTCTGCATCCTCCGATGACAGACTGACTCCCTCTCTGGTTTGTGTGTCAATACTGGCGCCATTGCTGGGGGGATTGGTTTTGTGTATGCATGCATGTTTAGATATATGTGTGCGAGTCAGGAAGAGGGCAGTATGGGTTTTTATATTTGAAATGGTAATTTAGCAGATTCCAGCCCTCCCAGAAAAACCTTCCCTTTGTTTAAATCATAATGTCATCGTAAATTAAAGGGTTGATGTCCTCTGTTTTACAGTCTGTCTTTAGCTTTTTGTTTTTTGTCTCTTGATCTTTGTTTCTCTTACTCTTCCATACACAGAAACACACCCACACATATGCAACTCAGGAAATGAATTCAGGTGTCAAAGTGCAACAGGGTTGGTTGGTAGACAGTGACTAGTTAAACACTGGGTCAGTCAAAGAGAGTTACAGATCTTTGTTTAATAATGAGTACTGTCTAACAGAGCCATCATCAAAGACACATAACCAGTGATCCAAATTACAGTGTCCAACAACATGGCAGCGATACTTCAGCGCTCAGAACAAATTCTGTGTTGACGTGATTCTTGCACAACACTTCCAAATTTTTATTTATTATTTCAAATCTTACATTAATAGTACTTATGGCAAAATAATTCATAATCCTTAATATTTAATATTAAGAGATTCTTTTCTAGAGACTTATTAGAATTAAGAAAAAATGTGTAGTTTGGGTGTAATAAAATGGAAAGGATATCAACCATCTGTGGATAAGTACAGTAAAGATCTGGTTGATTCATAAGCATTTTTGTGCATTGAAGAGCCATCAGATATATAAAATAATGGGCCGTTTAGATGGTAAATGCACCTCTTCCTATGCAAGTTACACATTTTCCACATTTTTGAAGAATTGCACATTATTTTGGATGCATTACAGCAACTGTATTAAACAGGCCTGAGTTGAGGAGAAGAGAGGTATAATTAGAAAGTGACATTTGAGAGGCATTTTTTTCAATGCATGCTCGATAAATAATCTGATATGGTTTAAAGTGCTTCAAAGATCTCACCAAAGTTAGCCGTTTTCTTTGAGTGAGAGTCATGAGCTTGATTCTGGCTTGTTTTGTGCATCAATTCCAATTTTACTGTCACCCTATAATTTTTTATCATCTCTCTCTACTGTCTTGATGAATAAATCGTGACAAATACAACCCCCGCCTACTCAAAAAAAGATTTAAATTGCACAATGTCCCTCTTGGCTGCCCTGACTTATGTATGTGAATTTTCAGAGGGAAACATGTCAGAGTAATTCTGAAGAAGAGCCAAGTTACTTTCATTTCGGACAAGTTTGACTGCCTTGTAAAAAATTTATAAAAAAGGAAGGTGAGTTTGTATTAACCCTTTGTCAAGATAGAGAGTGAACATGAAACATCTGGAGGTTTTTTTTTATTAGCTAAAAAAAAATGTCGTTTTACTGTGTTGTTTAATCAGAGCAGTATTTTATGCTGCTTATACTTATTGTTATATATTATCATGATTCACAGTTTCCTACTTTGTACAGCAAAAAATGGCAGTAAAACATACAAAAGCTGATCATGATATAAAGCTGAATCCAAAATTTGTGCAATCAGTGTGCTTGTACGTTTTAGTCAGGCTGATTTATTGAGGCCTCTGGGTTTGTCTTAATTTGGTGTCTCAAGACTCTCACAGGGCCTATAATTGTCAATTTAATTTCACAGTGACATTTCACAAAATTTTTACGGTCATATTTGCAGGTGCAGGTCATTGGTATGAAGTGTGTTTTTTCTGAGCTGGTCGGGCAGACCTGTTCTCTGTCACTGCCAGCACTGAACTCTGAAGTTGAGGGTAATTGGGGACCTTTCAAACATGAGGTCATTAGCAGTGGAGATATACCACACCTAGAATCAAAATGAAAACATTTCTGTTGATATTCTTGCTGGAAGTTTATAATTAAAGCTCGGAAGGCTAATTACTTGGATTATTAAGGCATGTTGAAGGAATGTGCCTCTGATGGAAAATAGAAACATGTGAACCACTCTCTTTTCACTCTTTCATGCAGTTATTTTCTGATCATCTCCTTGCTAATATAACCCTTAGTGTTTATTTCCCCTCACGCACTCATTAGCAATGAAAACATTGTGCACGTTTTAACTCGCAGATCTTGGACAGAAGAACATTGTATGTGTTTGTGAGTTCTATCAGGGGTTCCAGAGGAAGGCGGAGTTCGAGACCGGCCAGTCGTGTATTATCCTTGGAGATGGCCATTGTTGCCAGGACGTCGAAGCCAGGGCTGCAGTCTCAAAGCATGCTGGGAGTTGCGTGCATTCCACTTTATCCACGTCATTTTGGGGCTTGTGGGTAAGATGGGTTCACTGTGTCTGATCATGACTCATTGGTTAACAAATCATCTAATTCACTTTCAGTTTTTTAGCTCTTCACCATGACTGCTCATAAACTTTAAATTGTGGTAGCCCACTAATTTGTATATACTCTGAGGACACGCACATACTGACTTCAGTCACCAGAAAACAGCTCAGTAGTCAGACACAAACTTATGGGGCTCTATTGGCAGACTAAGATGTGGTTTTGTTCAATTTACCAGACTAATATAGTGGAATGCATTCATATTCTAACAGTCATTAAAATGGCAGTACAGATGTTGGTTATGTCAGATAATTTCTTCTGCACCTAAACAAACATACCAATTCATAATGAAGACATCATGCTTTGGTATATAACCTTTCTGCTACCTTTCCAGAGACATATAAATTTCCAGTGTAATTCCAGTGGGCTGAGGGTTTCTTCGAATCGTAGATGACCAGTCAGGATCCAGTCTGGCATGAAGTAATGATCTGGAGTGCTGCTGAGCCATGGAGGTATGTTACTGATTCACCTTATTATACAGTACATTATTGACTAGTCATTGAGTCACTGTCTGACTTAAAACCATTCTACAAAATTTCCCTGCTGAAAAAGGACCACATTGGCTCCAGAATGCAACCAAAATGGTCCCAAATGTGAAACAAAATATAAACATATGTGACAATTTAGAGTCTTGTCAGTCTGGCAACATTTGTGTGTGTCCATATGTGGTTTCATCATATATCTCGTTAGAGTGCACATCAATGTTTTATGCATGCCGCAATTAACATCGCAAGCCTTGGTGTCCAATTCGCAAATAAATTACTCCGATGAATCGGTTCTTTTTAACGCTTTAGTCCAAATGGTTCACAGAATTCGCTCGTGAGTTAGCAGTTTGAATCAGATTCACACAATCAGTGAATCGTTCAGCGTATATTTTCGAAATGAATCGATAACCATTAGAAGACCTATTATAAGACCCAATGATAATATGAAGGAATTTTCCGTATTCATTTTTCACCTGCGTTTTACCCGTATTTTGAATTGCACATGGCATTGTGTTGTGTTTTAGGGTTGAAAAAAATGGCCGTAAATTTAATTTCCTAGCAGAAAATTACCAGTTCCTCTTCCATTTATGTATATATATATATATATATATATATATATATATATATAATATATATATATATGTATGTATATGTGTGTGTGTGTGTGTGTGTGTACATATATAAATGTACATTCTAAAACACATTCACATTTTTACATTTTGGTAAATGTTTAACAAATTGAAGTCCAGTTATAAGGTTGTATTGTTGTAATGTGATTGTCATGTTGAAACCATATTCTGAACAACCAACTTAATGCAGTCAATGGCTCCCTAGTCATTTTTTTTTTTGTCTAGAGCCCTGATGCATCTTTAAGGTGCATGTCAAGCCCTTTATTCATTTAGCACTAAGCATGCCTTGTGATACTTTAATGGAAAGTCCATGTGTCCATGAGAGAGAGAGAGAGAGAGAGGTTCTTTAGGTCCAGCCGACATGCTGAGTTAATGGAAGTAATCCTACACCCTAATGAAATAACAATGGTGCTGGACAGGACACACACGCACACAGACACAGACACACAGACACAATTCCTCTCTGTCGCTCTCTTTCCCCCGTCTCTCTCTCTGTCTCGCTATTCGGATATGATGTGCCCTCTAAACTCAGATTATGTGCAACTGTAGATCATGCATCGTCTTTTTGACCTCCAGACCTTGCATACTCACCTCATATAGGTTATAAAATTAGTCTAATCACTGGCATAGGTTTTATTTCCACACTTCTGTTAGCTTGAGGACAGTGAAAATCTTTAAGTGATTTGACCTTGGCCCTCTTAGTCGATGTTGCCAAATTGGATATGCTTTTAGATGTTGTTGTTTTTTTTGTTTTTTTTAAATGTGTCTTTGTTATTTGTTAGCCTGTAGTTTTTAATGAACATCGTATTGCTTCAGTTAGATTTAAAGCCTGGAAAATGAAACTCTGCTCTGTTAGTTCCAAATATTTATGATTTGACCCAGAGTATCCAGTCTCAATGCGAAAAAACAGAAGTCAGAGTGTACACAAACACATAAATACACACTCTCCCCCGTGTACGTAGACATGATGGCTTATTTTCAAACTGACATTCGCTTAGAAATAAATGTTCTAGTCAAACAGAAGCATATGCATTCTACTGTATGAGGAAATGTCATAAACAATTTCCAGAGGGGAAACTTCACTCTCTCCCTTACATGCAAAGACACATGGAACCCAACGCCAAGACGTCTGCATCAGCGACAATTCTAAAATAACAAACATGTCAAAAGTATTTCTGTAACACACTCCTCTTCACCCTCCGCCTCTGTTGATTGTTTCTGACTCTCAGAATTCACCCTGTAAGTGCTTCAGATCGTGAGCGTATTTTCTGGGCTCCTTTCTTCAGGTATTAGCAGAATTTATGAGGTGTTAAATATTTCCTTTGTTCCCTGAGCGGGCAGCTGCTGGAACCATCAGAGCCCACACGGCCAGGCCGAGTTCATTAGCCTGCTTAAGGAGCCTGTCTCTGGGGCTCAGTGACCACAGTCCTCCCCTGTCTCCCTTCTCTACACTTATCAGGAGTTTGGTTACAGCACTTGAACTACTAATGAAATCTATTAAATAATGTCTTTTCATTATAGTCTGTCATTGATGCATGAATCGCTGTTGAAAATGCAGAGGAGAACTAACGTTATACTTTACGGTCAAGCCACGGTACATCAATTACACTTGAATAACAGACACAAAGCGCTTTAAAAATGAGACTCAGACAGCGTGTTTACAGAACACCAATAAGCCTTTAGAGATGATAAACAGTCATATTTAATTATACTAAGTCAATCACCATAGAGCCTTTCTGCTACTCTCTGTGTCACAACTGGAAGCTTGAATTTAATATTTCATTAACTATTTAGCCATTAACATTTTGTAAGTTGTGTTGGATAAAAGTGTTCACAAAATAAATGTAAATGAAAAAAAAAAATTTGCTCATTTACTCCCCCTCATGTCACTCCAAACTCATAAGCTTTCTTTCTTCTGTGGAGTTCAATGTCTTGATTTGGTTTGAGAGTGAATAAAGCCTTATTTATCATACAAAGTGATCATGTCTTAGACTTTGAATGTAGCAATTAATTTCATGTTACCTTTGAAAAACAGCTGAAACATTTTTCAAAATATTACACTTTTTAAACTGCAGTAAAGAGAAAGCCATTAACTGTTTGCAGTGACATGAGGGTGTGTAAATGATGACAGAATTTTCATTTTTGGGTGCACTATTGCTTTCGCTGAAATTCTTATCGCCATAAACAGTACATATCTGAGACCATAGATTAAGATTTCATGCAGCGCTTATTGTTTTTTATGCTCTTATTGCACAATATCAGGGCACCACGGGCTTATGTGTGCGTTGTGGGGGAGGGGGCATAAACCGTGCGTCTTCACTCCAGCATGCCAGATGCAACCCCATTTGCGCCCCTCTCGGTGTATTTTTATTCTTTGTTTGACAGGCATCTTCTGGTTCTACCGTGTCAGCACAGTGCAGTGTGCAGCCAAAAGTTTTGCACAGGTCTATAAATAAGACCCCGCTGAGCGCATGTTAGCCCAAAAGTATGGCTTGCCTGCACTTGCTCTTACAGACCTTTGTACTGATTTATTTTTTCTTTTAATTAGTCGCTTTAAGTAATCTAATTCCTTTTAATTGACTTCTGATTTCACGAAGTTGCTCTTAAATATAAAGCAGTTTAAAAATGACATGAGCAGAGGTGTGTGTTCATCTCCCCTCTGTTTTGAGAGAGTGGGGAAATGTTGTTTCTTTCCTGATGTTTATGGAGCCAAATTCTCATGCAGCATGTGGAGTTAAGCCTGCAGATCAACAGCAGCCCCCTGCTAGTTACATTCCACTCAACAGCATGAAATTCTTGTTTTCTTTCTGTAACAGTGTGTCAGTCAAACACGGCCCAGTGTGGCCCTCAGGAGCATCATTTTTCAGTCCTTGAAGAGGAGTCTGGCTAACATAGCAGCAATCGCTGAACACATTTAAGCGGCGACTTACTTCATAGTGGAGCTTTATTTCTTTAAGTTGCTCTCTGTAAGTCTTTCTTCCTCATTGCATCTGTTTGATGCATACTATAGATTTTTGAGGTGAAACGTAAAAAAAAAAGCTGTTCAGTTACATTTTTGTACAGCATTTGCAGAGATTATTGTGCCGTTATGCCATTTTTTTTACCAGAAAAATTTGTTGCTTAGAGTGGGCGAACATGGTGCAAATTCTGACAGTCGTAATCAGATTACTTTTTTCAAAATAACAAGTAATCCATTACTTTTAAATTTACAACAAAATATCTGAGCTCATTTTTTTTTTTCCAAACTTTTTCCAAACGTTACTTTGTAGTCCCATTTTTTGACTGGCACCTCTCCTGTCGCCATTTTTAGAGAAATCGGAGTAAGGTGCAGAGGCGTTGTGTGTGCGCTGCGGGAACATGAGGTTATTTTAGTTCTAGACTAAGAGGCCGTTTACGCGACAACATTTTCAAATAAAAATGGAAAACTTTTTATGCATTTCCGCCATTAATTTACACGACAGTAACATTTTGGGGGCCTGAAAATGCAAACTTTAAAATGGGATTCAATGTGTGTGTTTTTGAAAAGGATACCGTTATCATCTCCGTGTAAACTACAAAAACATGAATTTGTGAAAACGGTGACATCATGCGTATGCATATTGTTCTGTCTGTAGGCGCATCTGTTACTGTACAAAGTGACATCGCCAACTACTGGCCTGGCAGCATAATACAGCGTTTTTCAGTTGTTTTCGTGGATAGTTTTGACAACGTTGTCGACTGTATGCAGAAAAACGCAAAGGAGAAACTTTTCAGTTTTTAGTACATTGTTATCATGTAAACATTCCCTAAATGTGAGCTTGCATTTACTCATCTCATTTGGCCAAAACAGATTCAGTATTCCTCAAAGTGTATAAAAATGCAAACTTCGAATATTACGCAAACTGAAGATAATTAAATGTTAAATAATACAAATATACTTTATGTATTTAATCTCAGTGTATTAATCAATGTCTTTGCTGCTGCATTCAATGATCTATTTCAACTATACCAATAAGCAAAAATGACTTTAGATAACATCACATTTGTTTTTCATTTTTTTGTTTTTATTGCTGAAGTAAAAGTGCAAGCCTACAGAGCCCCGGACATGACATGCAGGAAAAAAAATAGTAAACGATTTAAATTTCCTCATAAAATCCCAAATTTGAGGGATTGAATTTGTAAGTCATGCACACGATTTAATTTTTTTTCTTGCATTTCATGTGCGGGGCTCCATACAATCCAGAGCGGCAGAATAGCTGAAAAGTTTGTTTGAGCTCTACTGTACAGATGAGAATTTGCCTTTGACTTTAAAACAAACACTATTTAAAAAACAAACAAGCAAGCCCAGGTGAAAAAAAAGTTACATAAAGTAATAATTACCATAAACAGTAACGCAATCAGTTACTTTTTAAAGGGAGTAACAATATTGTAAGGGATTACTTTTAAAAGTAACTTTCTCCAACAACTTGACATCTTCATCCATGTTTTTGTCGTTGATCTCTTATCTTCAGCTGACATTTTCTTGCTGTCGTGTTAGAGCGTGTTTTATAAACCTAAATAAACCTGAGCTATTTTAGTGGTTTGGCGGGTCTAAGTGTTGATAAATGTTAATTAGAGGAGCTCCCTTTTCTTGCTGCTTGGTCCATTAGGGTGGAAGTGGAAGTGCAAGATTGCATAAGTGTGAGTGAATCTGATCCCAAAACAAGGGTTTGACTTGGTTGTTGTTGTGTGGCTGTGGCAAATAAAACTGAGCTGATCACTCGGACGAAACTATTAATAAGAGCCCCATCCTGGCCCTTGTGCTGTGCCCCATTACTGGCTTGGGTGCGAGCCAACAGCAGCACCCCGCATGGCAGCTGCGCGCATGCGCATCAATGAGCGCTCTTGCCCCGCCGCTGCGAGAGAACTTTAATAATGAAGTAGACCACAGAGTGCGCGTGTGCTCACGTTAACTTTAGGAGCGCAGATTAAAGAGGAAAACACGGCTAGTGCAAGACAGCGCTCCTCGGAGTTTGGGTTATAGTAGTGATCAATCGGTTGGAGCGTTCTGCTCCGGTGCGGCCAGTGCAGCTCTCATGAACTTAGGGAGGACTTCCCCGCGAGCTTCACTGACAGCGCGTGCACTGACTGGCGCGAGCTGTTCCTCGCGCTTCACGCAGCTCGACCACTTGAATATTTTTGGATGAGCATGTCAACAGAGTGAATGCGGACGGACCTTCTGGAGAGTTTGGAAATCGTTACAACGCACAACTCCTAAGAGTGAGTAAAGTATCCATTTTGAATTGCTATAAAATAGCTCACTATTCAGAAGTTTTGCAAAATATTTATGTGGCTACATTCAACGCGCAGACCAGTTTGGTGGAGCACCTGCTCGCGCCTGACACACATGTCTGAGGAAATTAGGGCTCATAAAGAAGGTTACAGTAATTTCTGCTTTCCACATTAGACCACCTATAAAACCTATAGCCATAAAATAATTCTACAAATTATCATCGTTAACAAATTAAACGCACTAAAATGGAAAGTTTAACTGCTGCCTGAAAACTCTTAAAACAAGAGTGGCGCTAAAGTCACAACTTTTCATTGCACTTTTTTTTTTTTTTTTTACTGATTAAAAAAGTCGATTTGAAACTTTGACAACTCGACCAGAAATTACAATTTGTGACGCGTGAAATGGTTGGAAAACAAGGATGTTGTTAGGACCATGATGCTTTTGTTCACGCATTAGATGATTCTGTTTCAAATTTCGGGTTACTGTTTGGTCAAACCGAATCGCATCGTTGATTTTTATTTTATTTTTGCACTTCATGCATGAAGCGCATTCATTATCCCATATAAAAGTCTTTTGAACAGTTCTTTAGTAGACTTATTTATTTATTTATTGGGTGACACTTCATTAAAGAGTGCTTCTGAGTTTGTTGGGTGATTCCCGTGTCCGTTTTCCCATGCACGTGGAGTTTGTGTTTGTATTTGATACGGAGGAAACGGGAATATCATCCCGACACTGAAGCGGCTTCATTGCGCGTTGGCCATTGGTCGCTTTCTCGCGCTGTCGATAGCAGCTCGAGCCGATACCGGAGAAGCAGCGCGGATTAGATTACACACTTAACACGAAATAATTCACAACACACAGGTCGCTCTGGTGGCTGGTAATAAGATGGAGTGTACTAGCCAACAATTACATAAGAGAACACCAGTGACCTCCTCTTTGGCCATCCCCAGGCCTCAAACATTGGGGAAAAACTCGAGACTTGTAAGCATTTTAACATTTAAGATATTCCTAAAGATGGCAAGGCACTTTGACTGACGGATATAGGATGCACAGTTTTGAACTGAATGATGGGAACACTAGTAGATTATAGGTGCTGGATGTATCTTTGAGTTGTAGTTTTCTTAGTAGATTAATTATTAAACGACAAAAAAAATCTTTAAAATAAGAAATGAATCATTTTTGTTCATCTGTATATGGGAACTTGGTGCATCAATACTTTCGCCAGCCCTATGTTGTCATTAATATTAATATGCATAATGACCTAAAGGCTATAAGAGGGTAGTCATATTATGGGTAAGGGTCAAAGGTGATCACCCGGTTTGGATCTAATATCACACCCTGAATGGATAAAAATGGCTTGAAAATTAAGGTTCTTCAATTTGTCTTTGTGGCATCTTAAGTGTCTATAAGCTTTTTGTTTTGTTTTGTTTGCCATGTAAGGTTCATGAGCTGAGATGTGTGGTTCTGTGGAGATCTGGATTATTACATTTTTAGGTTTTTTTAGTCAGTATGTTGCTTTCTGGGTTCTTTAAAGCACCAAAACAGATTAAAAAAACTCTTAACTGGAACCTATATTTTAAAGTGTGCTGTCACGTTGGATAACAAAACATTTTAGGCAATGTTATCAAACCTATGGGACCTGTGTAAATATTGAATAGTGAAATCGGTTATAATAATAACATAATGAATCCACTCAATTCATTAATTAAAAAATGTCCCCTTTAGACAAATTCTTTTGCTCAAATTAAAACTGTTCCCGCTCCGGTTTTGTTTATTTATTAATAGGCGGTGTGTTTTGTCAGTGGAGTGAGCTCTGATGATTTAAAGGGAGGAAAACGAAAGCTTTGGAGTATTTGGCTTTCCTGCGCGTTGCGCTCGTGCCGCGGCTGTGTCGAGAGCGCGCAGAATGCCGCGCCAGTAAACGCTCCGCGTGCTTTCATGACAATAACAGTAAAGCGCGCTGGCGCTCTTTGTTATTTTGAGACGGAATGAGCTGCTCTAATTGGACCGTTTACAATCCCCAGACTGTTGTATTTTTGTTTAGTTCTTCTTATTTGACTAAATCAAATGTTTTGATCTGGGACAGTTGTTGCATACAGTGGCTTTTGATTTGAAAATGTGTGTTGACAGATGGGAAATATATTTCAGCTCCTCACCACAGCAATGTGTCTTTTGCTGTTTGGCTGTCCGTCTGTTCATTTTGTGTGTGTGTGTGTGTGTGTGTGAGGACAGTAGGCTCAGAGGGCACTGAGTGATAACAGTAAAAATCAATGCTGCTCAGCTCATTCCCCCGCCTGAGCATTAAAGGCTAGAATTTCAGAACACAGCTTCACCAAGCAAATGAAAAATTCAAATGATCTGCTCTTCAAACTGTCCTTCAACTCTCTTTCTCTCTCTTATACTCTCTCTCTCACACACACAAGCTTTCATGCTGAAGCTTGTGGAGACTTGCATCCATTACATCTTATGGCACTGTGATCTATATATTCCTAAACAGAAGCATCATGACCGTCAAGCCGACCCCTCAGGTTTTTGAGCCAAGTCAAAACTTGATACAATGAAGATTATAATTATTGTTAGTAGAAACAGGTGTTTGTCTAAAATGCTTTGATGGAAATCACTAATTCACATGTTTTTGTACATTTGGGAATTTCAGTTGAGTTGCAGCTTTCTCACATCATTTACTTTGTTCAGCAAACTCGTTTATTTAGAAAAAGACAATATGTTCTGTCGCCTTTAGAACACTGGTCCCCTTTCAGCTAAATAAAATAATCTTTTTTTTCTTCTTGACTAGGGTATTAAGTGAGGCAAGACTGAGTAAAGTAGTGAATAAATATATGCATGATGTTGCTGTAATCTTCTGTAGTAACGTTCATTCAGTAATTATTAATTAAATATTTTTGAATCAAATATAACCAGTTCATTTCAAAGTTATCTTATGAAGCATTTTTTTAGGGTTTCTTAAAACATTTTTAACAGTTGTTTGTTCTAGACAGATTTAGACAAACCTCGTCAAGGTTAGCAAAACTCTCAAAAATTAAAATTCTGTTATTAATTACTTGCCCTCATGTCGTTCCAAACCCGTAAGAAGGGTTCATCTTCGCAACCGAAATTAAGATATTTTTGATGAAACCCAAGATGGTTTTTACTATCCCCCATATAGCAACGTAATTACCATCATTTAAAGTCCAGAAAAGTACTAAAGACATTGTTAAAACAGTTGAAGTGACTGCAGTGGTTAAACCTTAATGCTATAAAGTGATGAGAATACTTTTTGTGCGCAAAAACAAAAATAAGGACTTTATTCAACAATTTCTTCTCTACCCTGTCAGACTCGTACGCAGTTGACGCAGTGAATACAGTTCAGCACTTCCGTGTTTACGTCAAAACGGCGGCTCATTATTGGCCGGCTCCTGCGTTAGCATCACACGCATGCGTTGTGATGCTCACGTGAACATCGTCAGCCAATACTGAGCCGGCGTTCTGACGTAGAACCTGAAAGTGCTGCAACAAAAATAGCATTGGAGAATGAGAGGGGAGAGATGAATTTGTTGAATAAAGTCATTATTTTAGTTTTGTTTTTGCACACTCAAAGTATTCTCGTCGCTTCATAACATTAAGGTTGAACTACTGTAGTCACGTGGACTATTTAAACGATGTTTTTACTACTTTTCTTGACCTTGAATGTGGTCATTCTATTGCTTTCTATTGAGGATAAAAATAATTTCATTAAAAAAATCTTAATTTGTGTCCCGGAGATGATCGAAAGTCTCACAGATTTGGAACAACATGAGGGTGAGTAATTAATGACAAATGCAATTTTTGGGTGAACTAACCCTTTATTGTTAAAAAAATTCAGATAAATTTGCAAACCACAGGTCTGGTACCTGCAGCAGGACAGAAAATAAACCTATTCTCCTGATCCCAAGGCTTTCAATGTCTTTCAAAGAGTTTTTGAATAAGAGTGCTTTTCATTACTGAGGCCTCAGGAGGTTTCAAAGCAATTTACAGAAGTTTCAAGCTTTTAAATGACGGAGGAAGGATGGGGAAAGAGAAAGATAAGGATGGAGGGGTGGGATGGGGTGGAAAGGGCTTTACTGGGGGGACTCAGAAGTCATACTGCCATGCTGGCATCACAATGACATGGCATTTGTGTGTACTGTATGAGTGTATTTGTGTGTGTTACATTGATTACATTTCTCTTTACCCATTGTTTAATGTTTACTTCTGTAAATGATATTTACTTCAGTCTGGCTGGTTATGATACAGTGAAGTTACCAGACTTCTTCCTTCCCCTCCTACACACATATACCCACAGACACAAAGGGAGAGAGAGAGAGAGAGAAACGAGAGAGGGATGCGTTGTATTGTGTTTATGGCGATGTTAAAAGCATCCTTCATTTGCAGGTGTCTGGACTGTAGTTAAGGGGAGTGGAAGTTCAACTGATGGAGAATACACAGGACCTGAATGAACAGAGCGTAAGTGAACTACAGTAAACCCTATTTAGATGTGTTTTACAATATAATGGCTTATTACCTGAATACCCTCTTCTCTTTTTCATTTTGTATAGAATTTAACACTCCACAAATGTGGAAAATTTGTCAGTGTATTGTGCAGTATCATTTGAAGAGTCTGCATGTTTGGATATGTGTGGATAACATACCATCGAAATGACTTTCTATACTAGTGATTCTCAGTCAGGGGTGTGTGTATCCTTGGAGGTACTTGGAAAAATAATGATTTTGTTTTGTTATACCTATCCACCTTATTTTTAATGAAAGAGCACGAACATTTGTAATTTAAATGCGTGATGCTTCCGGTGTCATTCGCTTCCGGTTATTTTAGCTATACAAAAACAGACTGTAATGGAGCTTGATGTTTTTTTAAATTGATTATTGTAATCATAATCACATTAGCTTATAGCGCAATTGGTTTTACCTTTACTGCATTTTTTGTTATTTTTCTAGTTATTTACCTATTGCGGCTAATGAATCAAAAGTTTTGCTTGTTTACAGGAAATAGCTTACTTCCGTTGAATGAAACATTTTTGTTTACTGTATATCAGCGCGTGTTGCTTAGCCAATCTAATTCAAGGACCAGAACTAACCCTAGAGTAAATTTTATTATTATATTGTATTATAAATTACTTTATTAGATATCATTTCTCAGTATATTCACTGTCAGGTGTTTTTGAAAACGTTTTTGCAGTCTTGAACTTTCTATTCTTTAAAGAATCCTGAAAAAAAAAAGAAAAAGCATCACAGTTTCCACACAAATATTAGTTGTTTTCAATATTGATAATGAGAAATGTATCTTGAGCAGCAAATCAGCATATTAGAATGATTTCTGAAGGATCATGTGTAATGATGCTGAAAATTCAGCTACACCATCACAGGAAAGCATTTTCAAATATATTAAAACAGAAAGCAACATTACTGTTTTTGCTGTATTTTGATAAATAAATGCTTGCGGCCTTGGTGAGACTTCTTTCAAAAACATTTATTAAAAAAAAACAACCTTCCCGACGCTTGACTTTTGAATGGTTGTGTAATTGTGACTTTTTCATCAGTTTTTAGGTAGAAACAAATAAAAAAATTTGCATTAACAGAAATCAACTGTCAGCAATGTTTCCTGATCCTCCCAGGTCCTTTGGTTAAATACAAATGTTAGATATTCAAATACTTGTGTTTGTTTCTTGAGAAAGTTCCTTCAACATTGCCCCCGAAAAATGAATAATGGTCACTTTTTATTAAAATGCTGAATGAGTTCCAGTAAAGAATCCGTTAAGGAACTCATTTCTGGTTTGGTGTTGCTGTGGGGGTATATATAAGGCAAAAAAAAAGAAGTTGGAAACTCTGGTCTACTATGTGATAATTGAACAGTTTGATTGTGTGGATTGAAGTGTGAGCGTGTTTGTGTGCATGAATGAGTGTGTGTGCGGAAAGGCCACCCAGGTGTGTACTGAGCAGCGTTAGGTCTTTAATACACAACAGATGTGAGCTGAAGTGTTGAGCACAGTAGCCATATGGCCACCACCAGTCTGAGCAGTGTCACATATGCACACATAGCGACAGTACAACACACAAACACACTGCTGAAATGATTTCAGTCTTTTTCTGTGTTTTTGTGTTTATCTGTTAGGAGTCAGTTGCATACTTCAAATTCGTTTTGAAGATTTTTTTAAAAGTTCGATAACATTCGATCAGTGTTCTGCGTTTGTGTTGCAACATTTTCAGGCTTGTGCTTATTATATGCCTGTGCATACATGAGTGCTCTGAAAAAGACAGACAGGCGTCCATAATCCAGATGAAGACAGATACTGATCTGGGGGTGTTTGGGGTAATGGAAGGAGAGGAAGAGGGAGATTGAGGTGTGGGTGGAGGGGGGTATTTTTTGCGACTCAAGGGATCAATGCTTTTGGTTCTGGAGAAAAATAGCTGAGGAGTAAAATGAAAAGGGGGGTGTAGCTGCAGCCTTTTCCTCTGGTGCAGTCTGTGCCCCAGAGCCCCAGAGCAGAGACCACAGACAGAGAGAGAGGACTCGGGTTACACACACTCACTCACACACACACCTACAGAGAGGGAGGAAGAGGGGACGCGGCAGAGAGAGGAGAACAGAAAGCAAGGCTTCGCATTCACATGTTTACACCTCCCAATTTAAGCGTAATCAGCAAATAACCACAAATAACGGAGAGTAGAAGTTGGGAGTGTGTTGAAAGCTGTTGGGCCGACAGTAATATTTATAAATCTTCTAGATTGTGGAATGAAGTTGTGGGCTTGCTTTATAGCAAAACATAACGTCAAAACATATAAGTAGCAACTCAAATGCAGATATGAAATGTTTGGTGAAAAAGTGAACAAGCTTCTTATTGTTAGTCAAAATTCGAAGTCTCAAATTCTTGATAAAATGTTTTTTTGTTGTTTACACCTGTTGCTTGTCTCTTACACTGTAAATGAACTCACATTTCACTATCAAAATATCAGTCTTAATTGTTCTGGCCATATGCAGAAGGTAAACGCATTAAGACAATGTACTATTCAAGATTTCACAACATCACATTTTACAGCTTTGTAAAGTAGTGTAGCAAACGTTCCAGGTTCTTTATCAACGCCTTAATACCTAAGTTTAGGTATTGAAAAGATTGGTTAAACACAAATTAAGCTGTATTATCACAGAAAATGGGCCAATTTGAGTGTAAGTAAGATTATTATTCAAGAAATTAATTTAATTTCAAATAAATGCTTTACTTTTGTTCAGCAAATAATCCTTAAATAAATCTGAATCATGTTTTCCATAAAATATGAAGCAGCACAATTGTTTTCTGCATTGATGATAATTGGAAATGTTTTTTTTTGAGCAGCAAATCAGCATTTAGAATGATTTCTGAATGATCATGTGACACTGAAGACTGGAATAATGGCTGCTGCAAATTCAGATTGCATCATAGGAATTAAAGGTATTGTTCACCCAAATTGAAAATTACCCCATGATTTGTTCACTCTCAAGTCATCCAAGGTGTATATGATTTTCCTCATTCAGGCAAATACAATCAGAGATATATTTAAGAATATTCTGGCTCTTCCAAGCTTTATAATGAACAATGAATGAGGGGCCCGATTTTGAAGCCAAAAAATGTGCATCCGTCCATCGTAAAAGTACTCCACATGGGTCTGGGGTGTTAATAATGGCCTTCTGAGGTGAAACGATGGGTTTTTGTAAGAAAAATATCTATATTATAAACTTTATCATCTAAAATAACTACCTTTCGGCAAACAACCATACGCATACTGCAAATAAGTCGACAACAGTAACCCGTGACACGATGTATGATGTAGAATACAGGAGTATCGTAAGCTTAGATGTCTCTCGCGATTTAAAAAAAATAGGGCTGTGCAACTCTTTTCTTATATCAAAATCCTGCATTTTTCTTTAAAATTTCTAGATTTAGACTTCTAATTCATGACCAGTGTTTTGTTTTGCTCTATGCTCTGTTACTCTTCCACTGCAAATCAATGCGTACAGCCATCTGCCAGAAGCTAGTTATTATAGTTAATAAAGTTTTAATATATCTCTGATTGTGTTCGTCTGAAAGAAGATAATCATATACACCTAGGATGGAGTAAATCATGGAATACTTTTCATTTTTAGGTGAACTAACCCTTTAATTACATTTAATATGTTATAGAAAACAGCTATTTTAAATTGTAATTTCGTGAACATAAGAGACTTCTTTCAAAAACATTATTGAAAAATCTTACTGACTCCAAACTTTTGAACACTTGGACCTTTAGTTTGAGGAAGAAAAAAAAAAGAATTTATATAAATAAACATACAATGGAAATCTATGGAGCAGTCATTTTATGTAATGTTTTTATTTAGGATCCTTTCAGATCTTGTGTTTTAATATAAATGTTAAATATTCAAGTACTGGCATTGAGTTTGATGAGACTAAATTGTATCCAATCTTGTTTGAATCAGTACAAGCTGTCAAAACAAGCTGCGAATTTGAGCAGACTGTATCGTTCTTGAAGCTGTGCATACCAGCAATGGTTATAGATTGTTTTTATAGTCGCCTAGAATCAGTGATGACAATTCTCCTCTTGATCTTGACAACTGCGTTAAGTTGTGGAGTATAATGGCATTAATGTGCACTGTGATGGTCCTTGTGTGCAGTTTTGGGTTGAGTCTAGCTGACCGCTTTGGGTCCAGCCTGAGCACATTATTTAACAAGCACGTCGACATCTGGGAAGCAATTCATCATTTAATTAAATGCTCCTGAAACCTGGCCTTTCGTTAATGAGATTAATTTAAATAATTAACGAAAAGCTGACACAAGCACAAGAACTCATGAATAATTAAGCAGCATTTTTTTCTGCTGCAATCAGAGGGGAAGGGAGCACTTTAATGCTAGAGTGCTTTTTTATATAAAGTTTCAGCTCATATCTTAAGATGATACACACACTACAATGCGCATGTATGGAGACTTGTGTGTGTGTGTAAACACTCTGGTTGCTGTACAAAGATATGTGAATCAGTGAGCCAGTGGAAGAGAAAGACCGCGTCGCTCACGTGGTTGCACACAAGATCATACATATACGCACACACATTCGTTCAAAGCTGCAAAGGTGTGTCTGTCTATAGGGCTTGGCCTGGTGTCCAGTTTCCATCTGACCCCTTTCCCCTGGCGGAATATACCATTCAAACTTCATACACTAGGTTGACATGGAAACGGAGCAGTCCAACATTATGGCCTGGTGCCGTTTTAGTGGATCTAACTGATCAAAAACTTATTTGCTCTGAAAAGTTGCTGCAAGACTGATTATGACTAAATAAATAAATAATAAAATAAAGAAATGTTCTTGCAGCCCTATGATTATGGTTAAGACTGTGACAACCATTTATCTTTTAGGGATGTCAATCAATCTCATTGTTGTTTTATAGTTAATTTGTTAACGCGTTCATTTTAAAGGTGCACTCAGTAATTTTGGTTATATTGTGCTGGCTGGTGTGAAATGTGTTATTTCTGTGACATGAAAGTGTTCATTAACAGAAGGTTACAACATAAAGTTAGAAGTATTTGGCTGGTCATGTGATCTCAATATGTCTGACCAGATGAAGCGACCCACTTCATGCACAATGAAACCATGTTTAGTAGGTTTGGATACTTTTTTGTTAGTGGTAAAAAAAGAACACAGGGTAAAAATTTCCCCCTCAGAAAGTCCCTGCTCACGAAGTAGTACTTTTTCAAAGTTCAGGAACTTTCGGCGATGGGACTTGGGTGCTGAACATGCTATTGGTTGAGTTCATGGAGCATTTTGATTGGTTGACTCGATGCAGCATTTTATTTCAACGGTACATGCACTAAGAGTTGTTTGCTATTGGAATCAACAATGGATTTAAAAAATACGACCGATGGACCGACGACGAGATTTAGACGTTATTAAGCTTATATGCGGAGGACGAAATCCACCGCGATCTGGAAAGTCGCATGCAGTCCTACGCCAGCGGACTAATTTGTTTAATCTTCACAGTACTTTAGATTGTGATGAAAACACAGACTGCAAACATGTCTGGGGGGAAGAAAATTCCTGGGACAAATTGTTCCGGGTAATTTCGGTGGAAACGCAGCTGTAACTTCTGGCCCTCTAGCGGTTAAAAACAAAACTGCATGCATTTTGCGGAAGAACATTGTTTTTGTTGTGCTTCAGCTCTGCGTGACTGTGTGGATAAATATGTTTTTTTCTCATAACTAAAAAGAGACAGAGAGAGATTATCCTACTGCTCATAAAACATTCCATCTAAACTGGTTATATCTCTTAAGCACAGTAGTGAAAGATCTCACACTGCAAGATGTTACTGTATCTATATCCATTAATAGACACGGCACTTCCTTGAAAACAACCATAATGAAATTACTAATAGATAATGCTTTACAACTTATAAAATGTCTTTCTCACCTGTTAAGTAAAAAAAAAAAGCGTCACTTTTACAACATTTTAAATCCCTCAGTTTTCGCCATCTCTGAAAAGCCAAGCCAACGTTGATTCTCGTTTTATTACGAGCTCTGTCGTGCTCTCTTTTTGCAAGCAGAAGCTTCCCCCTAAGTTTCGAGATTTAGCTGCTCCATGTTAACCTTTCTCACTCGTTGCGACAACTAACCTATGCCACTCCCACACCATACATGCAAAAGCATCTTTTCTATATTTACGGACATGACGACACACACGCGGACGAGTGACGTATGTACGCAATTTCCTGTGAAATCCTTCCCGTCAGGTCTAAAATATAAACATTTATAATAGGCTTACCAGAGTGAATCAGGGTAAGACAAAAACATATTTTGGAAAAAGGATTGATGATATAATTTTGAGAAAAAAAAGTGTACAAGTGTGCAAGTGATTCACCAATTTGTGTAGATTGTACTTTGTAAAATATATGTGCATACGGTAGAATAACTTAATTTCTTTGACTGCTATTTTATAATATTTTAGTATTTTATTGCATGCACCACCTTTTTGACGGTATTTACATAAATTTAAACGATTGAGCTTGTTGGTATGATTTTATAAGTTTAAAATTGAGAACATGGATGTTGAATGGGCTGGTTCAGAGGAACAGGTTTTATGTTTGTGTGTGTGCTCACATTCTAATTTTAGTTTCTATTCCTAATTTTCAGTGTCCTCAGGGAGTTTGAATGTTCTCAAAAATTATAACAATATAAGCCACTGTCACCTGATCGGAATACCCTGAAAAACACATATGTTGTGTGTGTGCGCATTACCTACAGCCCTTTGCCCTGTCACACACTCTCTGTTCTTTTCTATTTCCTTTTTCTTCATCTCTCTTCCTCTCTCTATTGCCTTCCTCTACCTTTAGAGAAGAGTGTTTCAGGGAGGGGACGCATCAGATAATCTTACACCTCCCAGGGGCATATGCTGAAATGTGTGTGTGTTGGGGGGCAGAGGGGTGGGGGGCACAGGTAACAATGTATTTTACATGAAAGGAAGAGTATAAGGTTACAGCGCTGATAACCATAATACTGAAAGCACAAAAAAGAACAAGAAAAGGGGGACTGTTTTCTGTGTGTTGGTGTGTGTGAAGCCTCTGTACCCGCAAGCAGGCCTGGAATCTGCATATAGAACACAGTAGAAACGCCCATTGCATGTTTGTTTTTGTTAAATCTTTTGGCTACATTTATTAGGCTCTTGGCTGTTGTCTGCCACTCTCAGTTCCTTTTAACACATTCTTAACATGTTTTTCAGCAGAAATCAGCGTAGATAATGCAGATTTCGCCTTGCATGTGAACTGTTTCGCCTGCCAAAAAACACCTAGCTGACTGTGTGTTAGCTGGTTTCACAGCCTCATCATGGTGGTCTGTATATGCAAACATATCCACATCGCTATGACCCGATAATTTCTTAACTGCTGCTTTCTCACTGCTGTGAATTTTGTTGTGTGTGCACAGAAGATATTTACATATTAAATGTCACTCTCAGCAGTGTGGACAGTGTTGGCGTGTTCGTTAACAGCTGGTTGCAGTTCACTTTACGGCCACTGGTGTCGCTAATAACAAGGGTTTCTGAATTCTACATATAATTTACTTAATTGTTGATTACTTTAAAACCAGCTTGAACCAGTCAAGACCAGCAAACCAGCTTAGGCTAGCTTAAGATGACAGTTCTAGTTGCTTTTCGAACCACCTGCCAAAGAATTACTTATTTCACTTCATAAATCTATAAACCGGTTTACAGTTAAACAGTCTTAGATCATTGTTCACCAATAGGCCTCATTGGGAGCCGGATCCTGCGGGGCTGCTCTCAAATGCTCTATTAACTGCTCTAAAAGCACAGATGCTGCCGGACAAGGAAGTAGTTACAGTCAGAGAGAGATTTACAGTAGGCTTAGAGCTCTGTACGACTGACCGATCACCTGCTGTCCCTGAATGTGTCAGGCTAATTTGAGGAGACCATATTGGGTGTGTCCATACTCAGCACAAATAAGAACCCAGAACCAGAGAGATGAGCCTAAACCGCAGACATTTTTTTGAGAGGAGCCTTAATGCTCCAAGGTCATCTGTCCAATAGCACATGTATAGTATTTACAATAGCGTTCAAAGGTTTGGGTCAGTAAGATTTTTTTTTTTTTCAGAAAACAGGCATTAAATTGATCCAAAGTGAGAGTAATGACAATTTTTTTTTTTTTTTTTAAATGCCGTACTTTTTAACTTTCAAATGTATTACGGTTTCCACAAAAATATGAAGCAGAACAACTTTTTTCAACATTGATAAAATTAAGAAATGTTTCTTGAGCAGCAAATCAACATATTAAAATGATTTCTGAAGACTGGAGAAATGATGTTGAAAATTCAGCTTTGCCATCACAGGAATAAATTAATTTTAGAATAAATTAAAGTAGAAAACAGTTGAACAGTTGAAATTGAAATAATATTTCACAATGTTACTGTTTTTACTGCATTTTTGACTGCCTTGGTTAGCAAAAGAAACTTCTTTCAAAAACATAAACACCGACACCAAACTTTTCAATAGTAGTGTATGTGTGAACATGAGTTGCTGGTTCCACACGGCAAACATTCTCCCCGAAACCACACGCTACATCTGACACACACATGTATACGTGCATGTGTGCTCACAGGTCCATATGTGTGTTTTCAATTAAGACCCAGATGACTACGAGCAGTTTTGGGAGGGGTGAACAGTGTAAATTGATTGTGAGAAGTTTATAGACTTGTGGCACTCTTTGATCCTTCCTTTTGTTTTACAGTACACTGTGTTTACATATTCATACACATATTCAAGTGTGAAATATGAAAAAAATATGTATGAATGTTAGATGCCTGGAATAATGCACTGTTTTGGTTGGTGACCTTGTCAGTAGGAAAGAAAGAGAGAGAGAGAAAGAAAAAGAAAAACTGAGCAGATATGGAGAGAGTTGGTCACAAGGACAAATTCAAAGAAGGAAGTTGCAGTCATGGTTTTATTAACTCAGGACTGAGTAATATTGAGTGTGACAGAAAGTAAGAACCAAGATAAACTGCCAGAATGGGAAAGAATGTATTTTATGTGTGTGTAGGAGAAAGAAAGGCAGTCTTTTTTTTTTTTTTTTGGAAAGTATATTACTGAAGAGTTTGAAAATGCTGTACGCTCATAATATTGAATAAAACTAACTTGTCAAATATGGTACATTCACATGGTGTTTTAGATTGACAATCGTATTTATTAACAGGCATGACTATCATCATCATCCTCTCAGATATGTGTTCTGTCTGTGGTATTTCCTCCTCCGCCCAAATAGTCTGTTTTCTAAAGGAGGTTGATAGTCCTAACATTAATGTTCGATATCCATGAAGCACGCACACATGTCATATGTACACTACCATTCAAAAGGGGTCAGTAATTTTTTAATGTTGTTAAACAAGACAAAAATACAGTAAAATCATTAACATCGTGAAATATTATTACAATTTTAAATATCTTTTTAATATATTTTAAAATGTAATTTATTTCTGTGATGGCAAAGCTGAATTTTCAGCATCATTACTCCAGCATCACGTGATCCTTCAAAAATCCTTCTAATATGCTGATTTGGTCCTCAAGAAACATTTCTTATTATTATCAATTTTGAAAACAGTTGTTCTGTTTAATATCATGGTGATACTTTTTAATGAATAGAAAGTTTGTTGTTTGAAAAAATCTTACTGACCACAAACTTTACGTCATATTGTAATATTCATTTCTGTTATTCATATTCACCTCGTTTGGTGGACAGCGTCTGCAATGAAGCAAATAATCATGCTCAAATGGCAACAGTAGCTTCAAAAATCATGGACAGTGAGGTCATCACATTGAGTCACATAGCTGAATAATATAATCACTCTAGACTGGGAAAACAATGTTGTCCTCATACACTCAATGAGAAACTATCAACATCATCCGTCTCCTCTGGTCTTTCCACAGGTGAAGAAATTGACCACTGATTCCCATGCTCCAGACCCAGTAGACAACAGGTAAGGTGAACACACTTTCGCACACATACTCTCCACTGATATCCATTTAGGGGATTATTTATGAGTGCCAATGACAGTGGACTGTGGGAGCGAGCGGTTTTGTACACATAAAGACAGGGGGAGAGATAAAGAGAGAGGGATGTTAAAGTCATTGCGTGTGAGTGGGTGTAAAGCAGACAGCTTCACCTGGATAAAACATGACTGTCTTACTGTGCGTGTTAGAGCACTGTGTACTTTGGGATTCATTCAGAAATTTTATGCAGATGTTTATGCCATAAACCTAGAAAAAGGAGCAGCTCTGTTTTTATCTCTGCCATTACATTATTATAAGAGCTGGTTTTGTACGTGCCCTTTGGATTAAAGTGCCTGCTAAATGCTCCAATGCAAAACTATTTTATTTTTTATAGCTTTGTGTGTAATTTAGACTTTATATTAAGGTGGAAGGATGAATGGATGAATTGGTAGATGAGCTACAAGGAATATTTGTTTAAAAAAATGTCACATGACAGGGACTTTTACACTTTAACATATGATGGATATGAACTTGTCATTTGCCAACCATCCTAACATTGAAATACAATATATGTGAAGTATGACATATGAAGTATAATATATATATATACTTCTTATAATTTTGCATATTAAAAATATCTCATCTGCATGAAATGCCAAAAAATATTTAATATTTGTCATTAAATTTTATTTTGCATTGTTTTTATTAAAAATATTAATTTTAATCCTCATGGTATTAAGAATATTAAGCAGTTTTTTTTTCATATAACTGTTAAACAGCGCAGGTAGTTGTTACTTTTTGCCTGTAACAGCTTGAAAGCACATTGTGATTTTGTTCTTATTTATGTGGGTGGCTTAGTGTGAAGAATATTCCATATTTGTGTTGCTACATGGAATTCTGGGGAAAAAAAACAGATTTTAGATAAACATGACCTAGATAAACTGCTTTCCAGGTTTCTGAGGTAAAACCTCATAGAAGATGCACAAGTTGGGACAGATGTTTTCTTTAGCAGATGGTTTGACACATGAGCGAGTGTCATATTATCATTCTTACAATGACAAAGCCAGTTTTTTCTCACATTTTCTGCTTGGTGCGTGTTACAGTCAGTTTAGGGTCAGTACATTTTTTGTTTTAAAGAAATTAGAACTTTTATTTCGCAAGGATGCATTAAGTTGATCAAAAATAACAGGAAAGATATGTAGGATGTTGCAAAATATTTCTTTTAAATAGGCTAAATGCTATTCTTTTGAAAAAATCCTGAAAAAAGTCTTTCACAGTTTCCACAAAAATAAGCAGCGACTGTTTTCAACATTATAAAAATAAATGTTTCTTGAACACCAAATCAGCATATTAGAATGATTTCTGAAGGATCATGTGACACTGACGACCGGAGTAATGATGTTGAAAATCCAGCTTTGCTATCACAGGTATAAATTGTATTTTAAAATATATTAAAAAAGAAAACAGCTATTTTAAATTATAATAATATTTTCCACTATTACTGCTTTACTCTTTATGATCAAGTAAATGCAGCCTTGATAAGCATTAGAGACTCTTTTCAAAAACATAAAATCTTACCAACCCCAAATTTTTGAATAGTACTCTCTAAAAAATGCTGGGTTAAAACAAACACTATAGAACAGCACAAGGCATGTCACTCGTATTGTTTTGAACGGGAGAAAGTGCAACGCGCAATATGGCGGAATAAGTCCCGCCTTCTAAATAAGAACCAATCGTCGGTTGGTAAAGTCTTCAAGTCACTGCAGCGGCCGTTAGAAGCTCCGGTTCCTATAGAAACAGTCAGATGCGCACTTCATAGGGACTGCACATGCGCATTAGCTTGGTCCAACCTGAAAAATACAGTTGTTTTTTAATAAAACTGCCCAGCACATTGGGCAAACATTTAACACAACCGCAGGGTTAAAACAACCCAATCGCTGGGTTTCAACTCAACTTGGGTTGTTTTTAACCCAGCATTTTTTAGTGTATCTTCTATTCAAGATATATATATAATATTTTTGTCTGTCACAGGGCCTTGGAGATGCAGGAACTAACAGACCCCCAGCACTCTGTTAACAGTGGCAGTGACGGCACATCCAAACTGGACAAAAACATCCTCAGCAACAACATCACGACCAATGGAACCGGAGGTATGAAAGAACGTCAAATCAAAGAGAAAGAAAGAAAGAAAGAAAGAAATTATCAACGTACGTGAGTGAGCAAGCGACGTATTAGCTGATAAATAGGGTCTTTCAACCAAAGCATTGCTTTGAGTACAGGAAATCGGCTTCACTGCCGTACACTCCATGTTCATCGCTGTGGAGTTTCTTGCTATAATTGAAAGCAGGGTTCAGTCCTGGTGTGGGATGTCCAGATTGCAGGGATAAAGTGTTTTTTGTTCTGGTGGTTTCGGTGCCGTCCAGAGCGGGTTTGTGGATTAGTGGCGATGCTGTGTGCCGAGATGCTCACACTAACCTCAGAGGTCAAACGCTGCTCACAGGCCTAATTAAAATAAAAGAAAGTGTCCGTTTGTATGAGTGTCTTTGTGCTGAAACCTTTCCCAGCACTTCTCTGTGCGTGTTTCAGCAAGAGCCTGGTGCGCAGAAAACTATTTCCTGCGTTTAAACTCTCATTTTCTCTCTGATGTCAACACGCGCTCGCTCGCTTTTCTCTCCTTGAGGAAAACGCTGAACAAACGTTTTAAGAGAGGACGTTAGGCAAACATACACAAGGCTAAATAGACTCTCAACACCCTAGCAAGTGAGCGTTTGATGTATGGCTATGACTGTGCGATACACAAGAGAGGTAGTAAAGTTTAGGGACCCTGGAGAGAGAGAGGGAGTGTGTGTGTGTGTGTGTTGTGTGTGAGCTCATCTGTTTTTGACATGTAGCCGGAATAAAACAATAGCAAAAGACAGAGAGAGTAAAAGGAGCAGAACTCAGTAAATCATTTAGATTAGAGCTCAGCTAATGATTTTAACAGCTTGACACACACACATTCACACACACTCTGGGATTGTGCTTCTGCCAAAACAACGACATATTCAACATTCTCCTCTGTCTACCTCATCAGCTCACAGCCTAGACTGAATCCCTCCATGCACACACACACACACACATACTCACACACGCAAACCGCCCACACAACCACCCACTCATACACACACATCCCAACATGAATCCCACTGCCAGTGAAGCCTCATTTATCTTACTTTAGAGGACTTTCGCTGTCTCCCTCACAAACACACGCACACACACACGCTGATTCAAAATGTTTTTTTTCTGCAAGTGCGACTTTGACAGGACTGTCATGTCACAAAATATGGTTTTGGAAGCCTTATATAATTTATATGAATTCTTTATTAATTGAATTAAATGTTTGTTGTAAAGGAAGTGTATTTCAGAATAATGGCATTCAATGGGAATTTATCTACTTTTCACTTTTCTTAATAATGATTGTATTCTTTACTATTTGTGAAAGGTTCCTATTCAAAAAATTCCTATTCATAAAATATGGTGTGCCAAATTTTGAAATTATACAGTGGCCCCAAAATTATTTTAAGTATTAAGTATTTTTTGGACACTTATGTCACACTTAAAATGTTTGAATTCACATTTTCAAACAAATTATGCTGCTTTTAAAATGACCAACAAAGTAAATTTTAGTTAATGTATCAGTATCCTAACAGAGTAACCACAGGTGTAGTTCACAACAATAACTATGAAGATTATTTATGTTTGACAACCAAAATGTATCCAAATACTTTTCGTATTAATATTGAACACTTTTGACTATTATTTTATCCTTTAAAACCTGAAAAATGCCTTATCATTTTGCTTGAAAAGTGTGGTTTAAAATTGTTATTTTTTATTTCTTTTAAAATGCTTTAAATAATCAAACATGTTTTATAGTAATATTATATATTAATATAAAAATCATTTATATTATATTATGTTACATTTTATTTAGATTATTATTTAATACTAGTATTATATTAATCTAAAATATTTATATTTATTTATTATTCTTTAAAAAAAACGACATATATTTTAAGTGTGGTTTGTGTCAAATAGTTATTGGGGTAACTGTATTAATAATATTAAACAATAACTGGGTAACACAGTCCACTATACATCTGACTCCGCCCCTAGGAGAGAACATGACAATTCTAAACACGGCTGATTGGCTGCTGGGCTGCAGTACCCCGCCCACTGCCCCAAGTATGAAGAACGATGGTATACTGCATGTGTTTGTGGAGTGTACATACAGTATATGATAGCACGTGTGTGAGTGTTTGGGTGCAGTGCTTTGGAGGCTCTTGATATTTTTTAAATCTAAAAGAAAATGTTGCTTCACTACTTTGACATTAATTTGATTTTGAGAGGTTTGAATGGAGTTTGACAACTGACAGGATTACTCATATCTTTCTTGGTCTCCCTCTCTTAAAGTTAAGTCCGAGCCTCTGAACAGCAGCGAGGCTGTGAGCTCGGCGGGAGACACTGGGCTGGACACTTACACTGGGTCAGGTAAGACATCCTCACACACACACACACACACACACACACACACTGCATTCAGAATGCCTGCTGTAATCCCGCTTGGGAAGTTGCTGAAAGCTCTGAGCCCTCAATCTTTGTACTGCCCTTGAGCTAACGTCATCAGAGCCACAAACTCTTTATTTAGATCAATGTGCTCACACACACACTCACACACAGACTGAGAAACCCTCTGTCCATGCGCTCCCCTGCAGAGAAGGTTGAGGCCCTTGCTTGAGCTGACAGTGGAGTGTGATGTCTCTATAGAGAAGACAACTGCATGTTCGTTTGTATGCACTGCAAAAACGTTGAATCTTTGTCTTATTTTCCAGTAAAATTATCTAAATATCTTTAAGACAAGATTTACTAGGTAAGCAAAAGCAAGAGAGTAAAACCTGTTTTCAGAGAATATAAATACCAAGTAATATTTTTTCTTGTTTTAAGCATAAATCTAAGTTTGTTTGAGTAATGAAAAAAAATGTTTTCATTATATATTATATATACATTATATATATGCTCATTGGTAATAAACAAAAGAGGCTAGCATTAATATATATATATATATATATATATATATATATGTTGTAAAAGCCTTGTAGATATTATAAAGCCTTTTAAGAGAATATAGAAAGTATATCTATATAGAAATTATATTTCAAGAGAACATATCTAGAACTTTAATGTATTTTGAATATATTCTCTAAAACAAGCTTTAATATCTTTTCAGAAATTTTGTTTAGAAATTTCACTGAACAAAAATGCAAAAATATTGATTAAAAAAAAGAGTGGGATTGGGAAACACTTCAGCTCAGGATGGGAATAAAGTTTAGCAAACAGCAAAAATTGTTTTTGATTTTGCATCTCAAGGAGAAGAGGAAGAGAGGGAAGGCAGGAGGAAGATATTCTTTGATGTAGAAAGAAGATTTTTGAGAGAATGGTTCCTGTTTTGTTTTTTTTCTGCTGTTTAAATTGAATCCAGCTGGTGAGAAAGATTGTGAGCTGTCAATCAAAACTGTGAGCTGCGTGTGTGTGTGTTTGGATTTGAATTGAAGGCTCTTGGCAAATTCTGTTAAATGGAAGAAGCCCAGCACGCGTTTCATTTTATGGTTGTGATATGTAATAAATTACACATTCATTCCAACGACAACTGACATGCGGTATTGACTGTGGTTATCTATCAGTAAACTATGTGAGTGCCATTTTTCATGTAAAAAATATTGTCTCTCTACCAGATTTCTTAACACAATTACATTTTTTATGTGTAGTTATAAGCAGCAGTGGATTCAGCCCCCGGCCGGCTCACCAGTATTCACCTCCTCTATACCCCTCAAAGTAAGACACCTTAACATTTTGACTTATATGTGTACACGCAAAAACATCCAACTATCTTCTCTGGGTCAGCACAGTGATGAACAAGACAAATTAACAATGGCGCTTGATGTCAAAATGTCTGCCGACCCTTGATCTACTCAAATGAAAGCTGAATGTTTTGATTTTGTGTTTGATTGGCAGGCCTTACCCCCATATCCTGTCTACTCCAGTGGCTCCTCCCATGTCAGCCTACACCGGCCAATCACAGTTCAGTAGCATGCAGCAGTCGACAGTTTACACGCCCTACTCTCAAACTACTCCACCCTACAGCCTCTCTACCTATGGTAGATCCTTTACTATTGTTTACAAGCTGATGGATGACATATATGCATGTTGTTTATTCTGTTTGTGTTTGTGTAATGATAATAACATAGTCTAGTATTTATTATAGAATATGCGCGTCATGTGAAAAGGCCTTTAGTATCAATCCAGTTTGATTGACAGGTCCACTCTCTTGATCTTGAACTACAGATTTGGGGGTGATGTTACCAGGTATAAAGACAGAAGGAGGGTTGTCACAGACCCAATCAACCCTCCAATCAGGGCTCAGCTACAGCCCTGGCTTTACCACCCCTCAGCCTGGACAGACAGCCTACTCACCGTATCAGATGCCAGGTGATTATACATATTATATATTTATGAAATGCTGATTTACTTTTATAAAATGGTAAATAAAGAAAAACTAAGGACACATATTTCCATCGAAATTAGTTTATTAAGCCTATTCATTGCCATCATTGAGCTACAAAATACAGTTGTTATGTATCAAAAATAAGGATCAGTAATAAGATCAGC
Source organism: Zacco platypus (assembly GCA_038088235.1). NCBI lineage: Eukaryota > Metazoa > Chordata > Actinopteri > Cypriniformes > Xenocyprididae > Zacco > Zacco platypus. The sequence continues at coordinate 14,067,814 of CM076067.1, forward strand.
TAATGATGCACTATGTGTGCTGTGCATTTTGTGGCCTGTCCTTATCAAAATTACATATTTAAAGGAGCTCATATAAACATGTTGTATATATTTATTATTTATTCAAGGCACATAAAAGTAGACATTGTTGGAGAATCTTTATGTAGCTCTTGCCAAACAAGTGACCAGGAGCTATCAAGATTTAAAAAGATAAAATAAATAAACACCATAAAAATAATCCATACTTGTAATATATTCCAAATCTTTTGAAACCATATGATTGCATCTTGCTCTAACGTACGTATTTAAATGTGACATGCTATTTTGAATTCTGGACGTGATTATCAGGGTTATTATCATTAACTAAAACAAAACTTTTCTTCAATTAGTTGAAATAAAACTGAAATAAAAATATTAGACAAACTAAATGAAATAAATTTAATCTGAAGCATTACAATTACTGTAAACAAATAAAATCTAAAAATGAAATAAAATAAATTAAACAAATATAAAAATAAAAGCTAATTCAAAAATATTCATTAATAATATTAAAATAACACTGGTGATAATCAGTAAGAAATGTATTCAATTTCAGCCTGTTTCTCACACAAAACTATTATATGACTTCAGAAGACTTGGAATATTGTGCACAAGTCTTATGGATAACTTTTATGATGCTTTTTCAGTCCTTTTTGATGCTTGACAGCTGTTGGTCCCTATAAACTGTGGTTGTATGGCTAGAGCTGTGAATCGATTCTTCAAAAAAGTTGTGTACTACAGAAAAAAATAACAGCATATAAGTTTGGAACAACATGATCGTAATTAAGGACAGTGTGTTCTCTTATTATTTTACTGTTTGGGTGACATCTGTTAGTCAACATCACGAGTCACATTTATTTTGACGTTGACTCCACTGGATTTTTTCTCTCTCAGCAGGGTCAGGTTTCACAACCTCTCCTGGTCTCTACACTTCCAACAACTCCAATCCAGCCAACTTCACCACACAACAGGTACAGCCACACGTGCACGGAGGAACGTACACATGCACCAATAACGTCAGAGTTCAGAAAACGAACGACAGTCTTTTTTAAAACAGCCCAGGCGTCTGAAAACAGGTCGCCATCCTTCATCTGAGAGAATTTATGCTTTTAGGACTTAATGTTTCCCTAAACTTTTATGATTAAAAGTGCTGCCAAAGAAAAGGACCCAACTACACTCAGACTCCCACTGATGAATTTAGCTGTGTAAACAAAGTGAGGTTCTGGCGATGGTTGAAATGAAGGAGTAAGCGGAATTAGGGCGAAATGAGAGAGTGAAAGCAGTAGTGGAGTTTCGCTGAGAGCGTTTTACTGCAGCGTTCATGTTCTTGAGCGAGTGAGTCAGTGACAGTTTTAGAGTCATCTCCCGTAAGAGATCCGTCTGTGTCTGTGCATGTAAAACTCTTTCAAAGATACAAGAGAAGTGATAAAAAGCTCTGTGTGGATGGGCCAGAAATCTGTGAGTTCCAGTCCTATTACTTTATCTCTCTTTATTATTCCCCTGATAAACTCCCTCTTTATGTATTGTTCATCCATTTAAGAACATAAAACCTGCATTCTTTTCACATTTCGTTAAATTATAGGGGAGAGTGGGGCTAGTTGTCACACTCCAGTGTTTATTTCTCAGGGTAGATTGATTATACATTGGCTACAAAAAAGTTATTGAATATTTCCACAGTTATTGCTTAGGAAAAAAAGGGTGTACACATTGACCTTTTGTGACAACATTCCCCAATAGTGGGCTTCAAACTCATCACACTATTATGGGGTAAGTTGTCACAATGAAACTTGCCATTAAACAGCCTATTAAAGTTTTTTCCAGCAACATTTAAACAGTAAAATAATTTCAAAGCAACTAGCAAAAACATAAAATTTAACATTAAACCATTATTTTAGATAACAAATACATTTTTAACATGACGGCTAAAACCAATCTGACTTAAAAATACCCTGTCCGCTTTCCAGTCAGTTTTCAGGTTTTGGTTGGATTCGGATTTGTATAGTTTGTTTTAATTTTAAAAGAACTTGTTTTATGCATTCACATTATTATTATTATTAGTCAAATTATTAATTATTATTAATTACTACTGTCCATTTATAATATTTGTATAAAAATATAATAAAATAATTTTGTTTGTTTGTAGCAGGAATATCCCTCCTATACAACTTTTGGGCAGAATCAGTATGCTCAGTATTACTCCACCTCCTCCTACGGTTCCTACATGACATCTAACAGCTCATTGGATGGCACAGGTTCCGTCTCCACCTATCAGCTGCAAGACTCTACTCCCATCATCACAGGGCAAGCAGCTGACCTGAATCCAGGTAAACACAAATCGGTTTCAAGTTTGGTTTCTCTTTCACTTGAGCTAGTAAAAAACAGCTGCAAAAAACACCCTAGCAACCTCTTAGTAATGGACTGGCACCAACCTTATCATCATGGCAGTGACTTTTGCACAGGCAATTTTCTTTAGAAAGTGTAAAAATAAAATTTGACATCCTAAACATGTCTACTCTTGTCTGTTAACTGTCAAACATGGGAAAATTGCCATTGTAGTTAAAGTTAATCATTCTAATAGAGCAGCAAATGACTCAGTTGAAAGTTAGAATGGATGTTAGAATGTTCTGTTACAGGGCTTTTGGCACGAATGAATCGTGTACTGTAGTTGTTGATTATGTTAGATAGAGCGATGGTGATTAGGGATTTTGTCCAGCAGGCCCAAAATTCAGTGGGGTCCTAGAGCTGCATTTCTCAGTGATTTAGCTTGGCTGCAGTTCAGCAGAGCTCATTACAGTAAACTTGCTCTCATGCATACTTACACACACTATATTCTATCAGACTTGCCAGTTTCCCACTTTCATGTAAAATGTATGTGTTTTTTTTAAGTATCTAAAATTAAAAACAGACTTGACGCTTTTCTGAATATAATTTATTAGGTTGAATTTTTGTCAAAAAACTGAAAGTTTATGATTTAAGGCATAAATATGCATATTTATGCTGAAGAGCACTCTTATTTTTAAAAGCTTTGTGTTTCATAAATGTTTCTTGGTTACACATATGCAGGTGAGTTTGAGGCAGGGCAGAGCCCGTCCACGCCTATCAAGGAGATGGAGGACCGGGCGTGCCGAGGGGGTGGGGCTAAAGCAAGAGGGCGGGGCAGAAAGAATAATCCCTCCCCACCACCTGACAGTGATCTTGAGGTATGTTCAGATACATAGATAGATAGATAGACCATCTATATAAATATACTCTCACTACTTAATCCTTTTTTACTGAGATCAAACATGTGTCTGCATGTTTTTACAGAGGGTGTTTGTTTGGGATCTGGATGAGACGATCATTGTGTTTCACTCACTTCTCACAGGCTCCTATGCGCAGAAATATGGCAAGGTGAGCACAAACACACGTACCATGCACACTTTAAACACACACTTCCCTCCACTCTAGTAACTGAAAGTGTCCTCCTGTGATTCCTGATTATTATAGCTGACAATGTTAACCTGATTTCTTTCTTGCTGACGTTCTGATGGCTTCCTAACCAATACATTACATGTTGGTTTACACTTTGACATATAAACTTTGATTTTAAAGGTCATGTTAACTCAGTTGTCTTCTATTATTGTTTTTTTTAATGAGTCGACTCAATTGAAAAATGTACTTCTACATTTTACTGAAAAATGTGCTAATAAATTTCACAAATAATTAAAAGAAACGGCAAGCAACGCATTGAATGAAACAAAGGTGAAAAACGGAAATAGTATTTTCTTGTAAAATGAGCTCCAATAATCTTTATTTACAACTTTGAACAATCCTTTTTTACAGTGTACATCTCCAGAATGAAAGGTTGAAGTTTATTTTACACTACATGCACTTGTGTACTTGTAGTGTACTTACCTAAGAAGGTACTGGGTAATATAAGATATCTACATAGTTAGATAGTACAACAGTACATAGTTAGTACATAGTTATTACCCAGTTATTACCCAATTACTATAATTAGTACATAGTATACAGTAAAATAAAGTGCTACCAAATGCAATGGTAAAATTTGAATCCTGACTCCCTCAACAGTGCGCTTCTATCATAAGCGGAGCGCAGAAGAACAGAGTAATTACGTTCAGCACTGTGACGGCTGGACTCAAGGAGAGAAGCTTCAGACTTCTTCTGACACCTTCCCTCACTTCTTGTCGTTCAGTTGGTGAGAGACATAGAGACAGCTGCGGCTATTCACGGCTCTGGGGCTATTTCTGCAGGCTCTGACGATGAAAACCCTCCGTTCTTAGGCACTCCCGTCAGAGACATTGCACATGCTGTCACGCTCAAGCGCCAGCACATGAGCACACACGATCTATAAATTAATCACTGCAACGATTGTGAAATTACCAAACCTCAGAGTTCAAGAGTGGGAAAAGCAGCTCTACGCCAGTGTGTCTTGAATTGTTTATTTTGATTGAAAAAAAATCACCTCAATTATTTTTTAACGTATGCTTAGATTAAGTTTAAACATTTTCAAACAGTTGAATCATCATTTCCAATCTCTGTCAGTTTCGCCATTAACTTTGTGTGTGTGTGCTTTTCTATTCTCGTTCACTGTCTCAGCCAATCACCTCTGAGCCAACAAACTCCATCACATATGATGATTTTTACAGCTGGGTGCCCTCCCCCTCTCTCGTTCTTTCACTGCGTGTGTGTGTGTGTGTAGTTTGAAGGGTAAGAGTGTCTGATGTTCTGAGACAAGTGTAGAATCTGTCATCATTTGATTGAAACGGGGTACACTATATTCAACGAGCAAATGGACATTTGAATTGTTCATATCGAGCCAAAACTGCAGAATTAGTGGCTAGATAACCTGCACTCTTAATCACTGATTTTATCGCTATTCCTCAAACAATATGGCTTGCATTTGTTCTGTTTTCATAGATAATGCATTATGAGGGTTGAAATAAAGTTCTTATATTATTACTTTCTCTGTTATTGACTTACACTGATAGAATTTTTAGTGTTCAAAATGTAACTGGCAGAAATGGTCATTTTTGCATACTGAATTGTGATTGGTCCTCTTTCTTACAAGTCATAGCTGCCTTTACACTGAGCCATTCTTTATTTGCCATTTTGAAATGAAAAATTTTACTGAGCTGTGCTTGTTGCGGTGCATTCTGGCATTACTTTCTCTGCAATACATTCAAAGCTGCCTTAAAATTTTACCAAAAAAGTATTTTAGGAGGCATCATAAAAAAAAATTCCTTCCTTTTGGAACAGCCTTTGCATCTGGAGCGTGTCTGTAACACTTTAAATGTTTCCAAAAAAACAAAAGACGCATACTGAGTGTCCTGACAACAGAAAAACAGCTCCAATGCTAACTTGCCTAAAACTTTAACTATGCTTGGTTTGTTGTTGCTGCTGCTGCTTAAAGTTATCAAGTAAAAATGTCCTAAAAATTCATATTTAAATTCTCAGGACCCTCCTCTGGCTGTGACTCTTGGTTTAAGGATGGAGGAGATGATCTTCAATCTTGCTGATACACATCTATTTTTTAACGATTTAGAGGTAAACAAACCCCTTACCTTAGTTTGAATTGTTTTATCGTTTTTCTTCCAGTCAGAGTGTTTGTGACTCTGTGGCCCCCTGCTGGTTAACTCAATGTGTTTGTATAGGAGTGTGACCAGGTGCACATCGATGACGCCTCTTCAGATGATAACGGACAGGACCTCAGGTGAGTTTATCTTCTGTAAACATTTTAAACATTGATTTAAAACTATTCTTACATTTAAAGACACCCATTACTTATTCAGTGCAGTTGTAACATATAATATGCCCTAAAATATGACTGAATATGTATTTTACTTGTATGTAAAACAAGATTGTTATTGTTATTATCAACAGTACTTACAGTTTTGCCACTGATGGCTTCCATGCAGCTGCAACAAGTGCAAGTCTCTGCCTAGCAACAGGTGTTAGGGGCGGGGTCGACTGGATGAGGAAGTTAGCCTTCCGATACAGAAGAGTCAAGGAGTTGTACTGCACCTACAAAAACAATGTGGGAGGTGAGATTTGATTACAAGTCGAAGTAGAAGTAATTTTTACAGGATTCTACATTTACATAGCAGTGTTATTTTAGCGCACTGCCCGGCCAAAAAAAGGATTTAAATAGGTAAATAATTAGGAGTCTCATAATTGGATCATTATTACCGTGATTATTATGTTTCTAGCATGTTATATGTTTGGCAACAGTTCTTTTAACCCTAAATAATGGAGTGTGTAGCTTTTCATTTCTTAAAGGGGAGGTAAATTATAACTAATTACTTTAGTTAGTGTGTAATGTTACTGTTTGAGCATAAACAACATCTGCAAAGTTATGACGCTCAAAGTTCAACGCAAAGGGAGATAATTTCTTAAAGAATTCTTTAAGGACAACAACAACGAGCTTCCTCCCAGGTTACTGACATCACTAACCCTAAAATTTACATAAACCCTGCCCCCAAGAACAAGCAACAAAGGGGGTGAAGCCATGTTGGGCTGCTTTAGAGAAGAGGAAGAGTTGTTGTAGAGTGTTGTTGCCATGCCGTCATTTTACGCAGGACTACTTCACAAACGAGGGTCAATTCAATGCTGGATTTGCACAAAAGATTAACATGACAACATAGCAACTACATAAATGTATCCACTAACCAATCAGAAACATCCAGTTGCAATCTATAAGTTGAAACTTCTGAGTCTCTCCAACAGTGACCGACTCTGGTTTCAACAATCTAAAGCTGAACACTGTTACTGACAGTCATTACTTTGGCTGCGTGAGATTCTCCAGCTTTGTTGTTGAGCAACCGAAGCGCAAGCTGTTAAAGCTCTGCCCTCTTCTGGAAAGCAGCCAGGAGCGGCAGGTCGTATTGGCCATATTCCAGGTCGACAAAGCCAAGATTCATCAGGCTCAAATTGTGAAAGAATGAAAATGAAGAATCATTTCCACACATGAAGTCCTGATCTTAAATTCATTGAAAGTCTTTGGGATGTGCTGGAGTCGACTTTACAGAGTGCTTGACTCTTGCGTCGTCAATACAAGATCTTGATCAAAAATCGAGGCACCTCTTGACGGAAGTAACATCACAACATTTATTTCTATCAAGAGGTGCATCATTAAAGTCTTGTATTGACAATGTCAAATATAACATGCCAGAAACATAATAATCAGCATTTGCCTATTTAAATCCAAACAGCGACTTTTTTAGGCCGGGCAGTGTATTATTTATATAATATTATAATATCTATTAATATTCTGAATTGTCTTTTATTTTTATATTTTCCATTTTTTTAAAAATCGGTGTGCTATTGTTGTTTTTATTAGTTTATAAAGAAAATATTTTTATTTAGATTTGATTTATTTTATTTCAGTTTTAGTTTTAATAATTTAATGGTCAATGCTCATTTAATATTCAAATTTTAACCCTAATTGTTAATTCATGAACTATCTACATTGTGCCCATTATTAACCCCAGGTATCTGCCATATATATTCATGCCATGATACACGCATTAGTTATGAATGTGTGGTTTTGTTCATGATCTTTTTCAGGGTTGCTGGGGCCGGCTAAGAGAGAGGCGTGGCTCCAGCTGAGGGCAGAGGTTGAGGCTCTCACGGACTCATGGTTGACCACTGCTCTCAAGTCCCTGTCAATCATCAGCTCCAGGTCTGTCTCTTCAGCATCGTCAGTCTCTATCATTGAGGACTATAGCTTATTCAGCAAACATCTCAATCTCTCTCTCTCTGTCACACACAGGAGTAACTGTGTTAACGTCTTGGTGACAACGACACAGTTAATACCTGCGCTCGCTAAGGTGCTGTTGTATAGCCTGGGCTCCGTGTTTCCCATTGAAAACATATACAGCGCAACCAAAATAGGTGAGTTCTGTTACAGGTCCGAACAGCAGACTTCAATTTTGGTTCTTCATGTTTTATTTCCATACTGTTTTTCTGCAGTCAAGGGTAAAGTAGAGTTCAGTCTGATTTGTGTGTATGTGTGTGTGTTGAACATGCTTTGGCTCACATTGTAGCATTAAATCATAAATCAAAACAGATCTGGATGACCTGGTCATAGCGTTCCCATTCATTCTCTGTCTGATCATGTGGAATTGATTCTGATTGGCCGATCTCTCATCATCTTCCAGCGTGAAGTTTTTCTTTCGTTCCGCTCCTTCATTCACAGAGGGTTTGTTCCTCTCTCTCTTCTGAAACAGTCTATTTGAGCTGATATGTTGCTTCTGGTAATTTGTGATTCCTGTGTAAATACAGATACAACTGCTTTCCTCCAGGCCTGAACTCTGTGCTATTGGTTCCTCAAGTCATTCCATAACTATAATTGCTAAAGATAAAATATTTAAAAATGAATTTAATTTAAATGAATGAAAAAGAGAGACAGTATCAGTTTAATTTAATTTAATTTAAAATGTTATTTGTACTGTTTTCTCTCTTTAATTCTATTTAAATTGTCATTTAACCATTTTCTTCTTTTTAATTTAATAAATAAATATATTTCGAAAAATCCATTAATTCTTTTTGTTGCCACTACTCAATTCAATTCAATTCAATTTAATTTAATTGTTAATTTAATGTAATACTTTTTATTTATTTTATTGTATTTATTTTATTGTAACGTGTTACCGTGTTTTCTTTTGTTACTACTTACACAAATGTACTACAAAAACATTATTGAAGGAACTTACGTTTCAAATCTCCAAAATGCTTAGTTGTCTTGTTGAGCCAAAGCCTGATTCCACACAATTAAAAATCTCAAGCTCAATGTCATGATAACGGCAAGAACGAAAAGTTTGGGAGGTCAGGGTTTGTCTGTGTGCAAGAGTGACTGTCATGCCGTTTTCATCTTCAAGTGGGAAAAAAGTTTCCCAGTAATCACATAATGCGGCTTGTTCAGTTCTGAGTGTGTGCTTGTCAGTGTGTGTTAAGTCTATGCCTTGTTTCCGCAGGTAAAGAGAGCTGTTTTGAACGTATAGTATCCAGGTTTGGCACTAACATAACGTATGTTGTGATTGGTGATGGGCGCGATGAGGAGCATGCAGCCAGCCAGGTAAAATCTCACCTCTGACCCCAAGCCTCTGACCTCTCACCTTGTTTATGTTGCAGGCAAAGAGAGTTGCTTTGAGCGCGTAATGCAGAGGTTTGGCAGGAAGGTAGTGTATGTTGTTATTGGGGATGGTGTAGAAGAGGAGCAGGCCGCTGCCAAGGTAACGACCCCCAGGTGAACCAGAAGCAGTGTGTGACTTCTCAGATTGGACTTCCTGCCTGTGTGTGCTGTAGAGCTTTAGATGAAACTGATCGGCAGCTTGTGTGCTTCATTTATTTCCTCGTCTGTAGTTTAAATGTGGACGTCAGTAGCGGTTGCTTTTTTCCTCTGGTCGTCTGAAACTAGCTTTTCTTTCTCTGATACCAAGCGATCTAGAACAAAGCTATTCAACTGAGGCTTCTCTGAGGTCTCAGGCGTCCCATAGGACACCAGATCTAGCTCTGCCTGAGATTAGCCCAGATTGTGTAGATGATCATCTGAGATTATGAACCCAGTTGAATACTTTTGTTCTAGGAAAGTACTATGCAGCATTTCTAAACAAAGTTTGTGCAATGATGTAAGTTTTTATTTACACTATACTGTTAAAACGTTTGGAGTCAGGAAGATTTTTTTCTTACTGTATTTTTGATCAGCCTTGGTGAGCATAAGAAACTTTTCAAAAACATGAAAAAATCTTGACGGCCCCAAACTTTTCAAAGGTAGTGTATGGCGCAAAAAAAAAAAAGATATTTTGCAAAAAAGATGTTTCTATTTCACAACTCTTTAGATTGCTAAAAATGAAGGATTTGTAAAGAGTTTATTTAAAATTTCTAAATCAATTCAGTTAATACTGAAAATGTTAAAGTTTATTTTATAAATTGTGCTGAAACCATTTTACAATAAGGTTCAATTTGTTAATTTGCAATTCAAATTTATATTAATTGCAATAATAATTATATATATGTATATATATATATATATATATATATATATATATATATATATATAAATGGATAATGTATTTCTATATGTATTAACTTTTCAACTTTTCATTAATTAATGTATTATAATGTATTATGGACAAATATGAATTAACAATATTCAATAGTATAATTAAAATGAACATTTTAACTAGATTAAAGCAAATATTATTAAAAATAATATGCAATAATATTAACAAATTGAACTTTGTGTAAAGTGTGACTTATTTTAAGCTAATAAAAAATGCAATTGTAAATGTTTACTAAACTCTTTATAAACCCTCTGTAGCTAGTTGTGGACTAAATAATGTATCAGAGATTGTTTTTATTATTAATCTTTGGTCTGGTTGTTCTTTAATATGTGCTCTGGTTGTTGGATCTCGTTTTCATACATGAAGAGAACTGTTGTGAACTATAACCAACTTTAAAAATAGACCAAATCTGAGTGACTGACTCAGAGAAATCTGAGTGAATTAATGGAAGAAAATGTTAAGCAAAGATATTCCACATGACTCTTTTCAAATGCAAACTCAGTCCGTTTCTCCCCACAGCACAACATGCCCTTCTGGAGGATATCCAGCCACTCTGACCTGCTTGCCCTCCATCAAGCACTGGAGTTCGAGTACCTGTAACACTCGACACCTGTATCATAGGCCTTTTTTTGTACAACTATTTAAGAACAAGAGTACACTGCAATCTCTTTTTATGTTGTTGTTGTTGATGTTGTCTTTTTGATTATTTTTAAGAAAACTCTGGCTTTTAAGATAATTCTGCACTGTCTTAAGAAGACTAGGACAGACTAGTATAAGGGGAAAATGGGATTATAATGGTCAAACCAGGCTTGTAAAGAGCTTACTATGGTCTTACGTCACACACACTGCATTTCATGTCTGAATGAAGTGAGTTCTTCCAGGGTTAAGATAAACCCTTGAAACTGCATATATCCACTCATCTACAGGAACTTTCTGTCTGTACTGTAGACTTCATCTCCACTTAAACAACTCGAGCGCTGTACTCTAACAAGGAGCATTTAGAATAGACTCACAACTCTGTAAATTATTTTACAGGAACTAGATTAAACGCTAAAGGATGCTGTTTTCACATGGTATCGCTTTGATCTTGTCTTTTTTTTGTAAGTTTTTGGCAAAAAAAAAAGTCTGTGTATAATTTGTCGTGCCTTATAAGATGTTTCGTGTGTCGTTTTTATTTTGAGAATGTATGTAGATAAACGAAAAATGTAAACATTTGAGATTTTCTTGAGTTCTCTATTTTCTAAATGTTTAAAAACACTTAATCTGCTGTCAATACTGGTGCCTCTGAAGACAATTTACAATCCAAAGATTTCTTTTTTAATTTGTGAGGAAACGCTCATTTGTATTTTGATTCAAGTCATGACAGATGGAAATAAAAGCAAAATAAAAGTCAAGCATCAGAAAAAAAAAAAAACTTTTAAAGCTTTACTAGGACTGTCTAATTTTTAGTTGTGTTATTACTATTTAGTATTGTGCAGTCGTTTCATCCTGATTGACCACTGGTTGCAAAGCCATAACCAGGCAGTGCTGAGGTTTGTGATTCAGGTAATGCAACTCCAAACTAGACTATTTTTCAATATCAGAAAATAAAAATCACTAACTGAATAATACAATTTTTAAAGCCATACAATTTCGAAAATTAGTGTTATGGGTTTAAAGTATTCCTGGCTTCTTTTAAGATCATCCTTTAAATTCAAAACATTCCAGTTTGTGGTTCCCTTTTTGTATTTATGCACATTAAAAAAAAAGCAATTTCAAAAAAGCTAGCGATCACAAGCTGGCTTTGAATGCATCGCCCTCCCTTCAAGGCTCTCTCCAAAACCACGCTTCAAAACACATGGAAGCGCACAGTCTGCAAAGCATTAAATTTCCTCATGTCTTAAAGCACATTCTTTATGTTCATTATTATTGAGACGTTTGGACAAAAACTTTTTGGTCCTTTGACTTCCACAGCAGATATACATTTAATATTTAGACCATTTCTCTTGTTATCAGGACAGTGTTAACCAGAAGAACTGTGTTTTTGCCTACCCTACCTTAAAGAAAAGACCCAGACCTTTACCTAGAAAGCTCCCAGATTATCAAAAAAGGTCTTAACAGTCTTATGGGTTTAGAACATTGGGGCGAGTAGTTGACCATTTTCATTTTTGGGTGAACCAAGTGCTGGAAAAGTGTTTTAATTTCACTCCATTTCAACTCCAATAGGTTCTCAGACAAAACCATTTAATACATGCAGAGTTAATCTGCATGATCCGTTACAAAATTCCCCATGTCATTTAAAGAGAAAACAACAAGCAACATCTCTTTTCCAAAAGATTTTATTGGCGCCTTATTTCTTGGATTTGAAGTACTCTTCAATGACGTCCTTAGCCTGGGACTCTTTGCCGTAGTCCTGCAGATGGAGAAGTGAAAACAGGTACGTTAAACCCTTTACATATCAAATCAAATCCACTTTAAATACAACATCTCAATCTTTGCAATCACTAAAAAGAAATAAATCTTCCAGTTATCCAGCAAATTCAGAACTTGTTGGCCTTCTAGGGACCTCAAGAGTCAAAACAGGACTATGAGGCTCGTGTTCAGGCGCTCATTCTTGCCAAGACATCAAAAAAAACAGACACGGGGCACAGAGAGCCAGCATCTGGACTCGACCTGGCTAACACCCTAAATATGAAGCCCAAATGTTCCTTTAACACCAATTGTAAAGTCTAAGGTATTTACTTCTCCCTCACATTACAGAATGCATCATATTTCAAATGAAGGAAATGTGAAGAACATCAAGACTTCGGATACAAACCTTGATGACTACACAGCTGCAGCCCACCACCTTGCGGGGTTTGCCCTCTCTGTCGATCTTGCATAGACCAACCCACTCACCGAGCTTCTTATTGTCATCAACCTACGGAGGAGAACACCGTTATATTGTGCAACTCTACACTAAATCAGGCATTTTAATTCAAATCAGGATTATGGGTCCAAACAAGAAGTTCTTGGCAACATCCAAAGGAACCCTTTGCATTTACACTTTTAATGAGCAGTTAAAAAAAAAAAAAAACATTCTGAAGAAAACACGAGTGATGCCTACAACAAAAATAGGCTTTAGTTAATTGCAGCAGTTATTAGGATGTTCTGGGTGGTCCAATTCAATAAGAACCCAATGCCAGGGCTCAGTTCCCACTTTCAATGAAAGCGCATGAGGATTCTTTGCCAATATTACAGACCACCAGAACAGTGGGTTTCAATCCTGGAGACCCACAGCACTGCATATCTTGCATGTCGCTTATCTGACGCATGCAATTAAATTTACAGAAGGTTCTCCTAACATGGTGATGTGAATCAAGTGTGTTAAATAAGGAAAACATACAAAATGTGTAGTGCTGTAGGTCACCAGGATTCAAAACCATTGGGCCAGGAAACAAATCCCAAGTCCAACTGAAAGTAACAGCTGTATTTGATAAATCGCTCGTGATCAGGACTATTATTGATGTGCGCTAAAGCTTAAATCCCAACTTAACATAAGCAATAATTATGTATTAAATGTTATTCTCAGCTTTCCCACCTTGATGAGGTTGATCTGATGCTCGGCACAGAGAGCCTCCACCAGCTTGACGTACATGGGCTCGTCACAGTTTGCTGCCAGGACGCAGAGATGAGCCTGGCGCCTGTGAAACGAACAAAGATCATGAGCCTCCAATTTCCTCCAACAGCTATGAGTGACACGTCGACAGCATCTCAGACAGAAATTGGGTAACGAATGGCAGTTGTCCTCAGAGGCTTCAGAAGAGGGAGCCAAATTCTCATCACAGATGCACAGCAACACCTTACAGATTTAAAGAAGTTACTTCTTACTTGTCGAGGGCCTTGGCGGCCTCACGGATGCCGCGGGCCAGACCGTCGTGGATGAGTGCGGTCTTCAGCACCTCAGGGAGAGCAGTGTTGACATCCATCACACCTCCAGCAGTGATGCTGTGAAATTCATACAAAAAAAGGTCATCATCACGGTGTAAAATGTCAGTGAATACACACGTTTAACAACCTCCGGCTTCTCAGAATGGATGTCTCACTCATAATTAGAGTGAAGGGGTATCCGACTAAAGATTTAAAGTTCATCATAGCCGAGGTCAACCTATGAATTCAACACTACTGTGCAATTTAACAGAGTTGATTTAGAGATTAAATATCTATCCTGTGTGTGTGTGTGTGTGTGTATATACACATATATATTTTCTTTCAACACCTGTACGACCATTTTGTGGCACAAAAGTGTGTGTGTAAATATATAAATACACACTATACACATCTAGATATATAAAAATGGACCTTTTTAGTGTGTGTATAAATGCATATATATACACACACATAATATATATATATATATATATATATATATATATATACACACACACAAAAGGTCCATTATTTACTCCACAATGAAATAGAATTGATCAATATTCCGTAAACAACTTCAATTAAGTCATTCCTCGCACAAACCCAATCATATTGCGTTAAAGTAACTTATAATCGCCACCGTTAGGATGCTTTAGTGCCTTTTATTGGTCAGTTTACTTTCACTGCACTACGCAGCTCATTCTGCACTTATTACAGAAAACTCACCCGGTTTTGAAGCATATGGGTAAGTAATAAAAAAACAAGTTTTACAATCCCAAGCATTCAATATTTTTCTCTACAAATTAATGCAACTACTTGATTTGATGCTGAAGTGTGGATGCGTAGAGAGAATCACTCACCCTTCCTCGGCCATTGTAGATTAGCGATGGATGAGAGGATAAACTTCTGAAATAAAGGCATAATATGATCGATATATTAACATCCATTCCTTTCGATACATCTTTGATCACTTTAAAGACAGGATGTTGAATATTTAAGACCGATTCTGTCAGAGAACAGAGAAGCTCGCCCTACCTTCCCTCTGACTGCGAGTAAAGAGGACGTCATAACGTCGACAACATTGTTTTAAACTCAAAAGGCCCCGACGGTGTCCATCTCACTGCCTGCATGGAAAGCCTGGCGGGACTCGTTGTGTGGCTCTCACTGTATAGAGTTTGCTTGTTCTGTTTCATAATTGTGTTTTTTTAATCAATTTAATTAGAAAACATATTATTGAACGCCTTTTTAATACTTCTAAAACGATGGCGTGGATGCCTCAATCCACCACTAGGGAGCGTTATGTACATAGTATTTAATACGAGCCTCAATATTCATATTTCTAAGTTTATATATTTATTTATATTAGTATATTTGTTCACATTCAGACCTCTGAGGCATTTTTGCAACTGCTTCGAGTGTTTGGGTGATTTTAATACGTGAAGTTGAAGTGACCACACACTTGTTGGGTGCACAGTATTTAATGTAGTGTGTAATCTCAGTGAAAAAAGGAGAATAATTACAATATGCAAGTTTAGGCATGTCACTCATATATTTTATGGGCTGCGTGGGAGGAAGAAAATGTCTTGTAACATTGGTAGGTGGGGCCGTCAGGTGAACTGTCAAAACTTGCTTTCCTGTTTCTTGAGTTGGCGGAGTTTGCTGTTGGTTTATACGTTCACGCACACGTCTACTTCAGCAGGCACTTTTACTCTCAACAAACCTTTTGAACTCATTAGAAGATGTCCATCACGGTGTATTTCAGTAGTGTGAGTGGCTCTAGAGAGGTGTGTATCTGTGTTTTTGACTTCTTTGGCTCTCAAGCAGTTGATACTCGCTGTTTGAAAGTTAAAACGCTGATATACTTGACATTTTATGTGTGCTCACTTTTTGTTATTATTTAGCGCACTAGACAGTCGTTTCATGTCAAATTGCATTAGTGAAGTTAACTCCACAGTGAATCAGAAGTGTCCACTGCACTATGTGAAGTCGTTGTGTGTCTTTTGAAGGATAAACAATGTCCTTGGTGGTAAAAAGCATTCTTAATTCAAGACTTGACCAGTTTTTAAGTAAAGTTTGGGGATAGTCTTGTCACATGTCTTAAAAAAAGGAAGTGAAACCATAGCTTCAAAGTGTGTTGTCAAGGATTCATTGTTTTCCATCCATTTCTACAGATAAAGCAACATCAGTCTGAGATTTTCCAGTTCCTGGATTCTAAGAAGATCAAGTACCGCACTTTAGACATCACATCAAGCACTGACGTGAAGGAGGAGATGAGGAAGAAAGTGGGAAACCCCTCAGCGATGCCCCCTCAGGTCTTTAATGGAGACAAATACTGTGGGGTGAGTCTCATTTTGCTGTCTTGTTTTTGATACTGGCTTGCAGTATCAAAAACTGTATCAAACCAACTTCGAGGGATGGTCAATTGATTTAATTTTATGCTTTAGGGCCTGGTTTCACAGACAGGGCTTAGCCTAAACTAGGATTAGGTATTAGTTCAATTAGGATATTTAAGTATATTTTATAAACGCACACTAGAATAAAACATTACTGATGTGCATCTTGAGACAAAACAATGGCAGTGACTTATTTTAAGATACGTCAGTACAAGTCGCTTTCAGTTAAGACATGCGTCTTAGTCTGAGACTATCTTAAGCCTTGTCTGTGAAACCGGGGGTAGATGTTCACTGCACTTCTGCATTTCTACAGCAGCGATTCCTCTTAAACAGTCTGCACTAATTTATCTTTATTTCTAATATTTTGCAGAAAGTGTTACGTTAGACCTTCATTGATATGACATCTTTAAAAACGACAATGTCCTGATAAAATGTTTTAATATTTTAATGTCAATACGATCGTTCAGATGAACGTTTAAAAATGAAATATTTTAATTTGAAAAATTCTCATGCATTACACACTAAACATTGTTAAATCTGTCAAATCATGTGATTAAGTTCAGTATCCATGAGCTTTTCTGTCACATGAACACAAATAAAACATTTCCCGAGAATGACACTTTTAGAGTTATCAAGAAAAGCACACAAAGATCAGGCTATGTCCTGTAATAAAGCATAGAGGAACATGGACGTCTTCTAAAGAAATACTTGACAGTGGAGTGTGTTGGTTTTGCAACAAGCGTTTTGAACCACTGAGTCAGTAACTGAGAGATACAAAACAGGGCGTAAGTGTTTATAGCGTATGTTAATGCTGTTAAATTTGTTGTGCAAACAACACTTGAAACATAAGCCTTTGCATATAGGCACATGAGACCTGTCTGTCTTGTTCAGTTTCTTCTAAACAAAAACACACCCATCGACTATAGATGTTTCCTTTGCTTGGAATGCACAAATGGTTTTTTGTGATCGTCTGCCACCCTGGGGAACGTCTTGAGATTCTTTTATGATGCTCTGAACAGCACGTGCCGCTCACAAATGAGCAAATAATCACACGGCTCAGATTCCAAACATCATGTTCTTTACCACTAATGCCTGAGCAAATGCTGTAAAAATCATCTCTTGAAGCATTCGAGTCTTGTTCTTTCTTTTTTTTTAATTGTGAAAACCATAAAAAGTATATTATATACATCAATATATTCTGTGTTTGTGTTCATAGGACTATCAGAAGTTTTTTGAAGCAGTGGAGGATGAGAAACCTGAGGCATTCTTCAAAATCTGAGCTACCACAGATGCACTGCACTAAATCCTTGCATTTTTAAGAGAGAAGATTTTATATGTTAAGGAAATATTTTGCACCATTAAATTTAAATAAAAAGTTTTTCTATCAAGTTTATCCCTGTTACATTTGATTCTACACAAGTATCTCATCACATTTTGAGCATCTTCTCTATTTGTCCACTAGAATGCAGTAATGTTTTAAATACTTGAAATATTTGATTCGTTCTTTGCAAATCCACCCTATCATTATTGATGCATTTTTAAAGCTGGCTAACATTCAGATGAATATTTTATTAAATTTACTTTGCATTATGCACTAAACAGTGTTAAATCTATGAAATAAAATGACTAAATTCTGTGTCAACAGACTGGACAGATTTGTACATTTTATTTAACACAGTTTATTCTTGGAGGGGAAAGTTTTAGCTTCCTAATTTTGCTTTCTAATTTATAATTAACTTTATATATGATTGTTTATGCATATTTCTGTCATGTCAACTCTCGGAGTGTTTGGCCTGATAATGGATATGACAAAGTTGATGTGTTTGGTCTTGGCGGAATAGATCTGATACAAGTACAGGACTTGCTACTGCCAATACACATATGACATGCTGCTGCTGTATAATATAACATACATGAACTACCAGTAGCAGATCTATGCAGGTGGAGCTGGGGAAGGTGGAGGGTTTTTTAAAGGTCCGCTGCACTGCTAAGAAAATGCTACTCATGTATTTGAAGATTGAGCATGCAAGCTCATTGGCTACTGATACAGCAGGAACCAATCATCTGTGTCCTATAATACAATGATGCGATTACAAGCAGATTGAGATAAAGGACCTATTAGCCTGCGCTTCTAGAGTTTCATGACAGAACTTTGTATTTAATTATTTCAAGCAACTTTTGGCAGATCTGTTGAAGATTCCGCTGAAGACGTCTTTCCAAAGTGTTTATGTTGTTCGAACACTGTATCTATTTTTAATAGTTTCAACTCATGGATACTAGCAAACATCTGTATCTATTTATAGAGGAACCATATTTTCTCACGCTCTCTATCTCAACCACAAGTTAATGAAAAACTGCCACATTCAAAGGCATGCTGGGATATCTGGAGTGTTCCACTAGTCTTCTTTAAAGGTTTTGTTGTCCACCCACATTATACTAGGACAACAGCTCATCACAGTATTTGGACAAGTAATCCAGCACAACACTAGTATTATGCAAAACAATTGAAGCAAGTCATTTGTTTTAATGATAGAATGGTTTGATTTTTAAGTGTCAAAATGCTTTTTAGGGCCACTGTTCTGAGAAACACAAGAAACCTTCAGCTTTTGAATATACTTTATTACAAATTAGATTAATTTATTCATTTAGATTATGAAAGTAAACAATAGTAATTTGTACATAAAAGGAATGACTCTGTTTTACAGAATGTGTGTGTGTGTGTGTGCAAGACAAAATGAGCATAAAACATAATTGTGTCCTGAGAATGGTGTGTGTATATGCGCGTAAATGCAGTGCTCATTCATGTTGAATCATTTAATGAAAGGGTGGGAGGAGCCGAGCAAGAAGTGAGCATCATAATGAATAGTAAATGTTTTGGTTGAGGGGGTTTTGGAGAAGAATGGCAGTAGTTTGCTGCAAAAAAATAGCGAGTTGTTCAATAAAAACCTGTTTCACACAAAAAAAGAACTCTGTGAATAAAGCAATATTCTCCCCAGCAGTGAGTGATATATGTGAATATATACACTACATAAACAGGTGAGCTGAAAGTTGAGGCATCACAGTGTGCTACATGCTAGCATTCCCCTGAGAAGAAAAACACACATTAACAGACAATTCAAGAGGAAAGACTGAGATAACCTCAAACAAGACACAAATTCTTTAGCGTTATTTTTTCCACAAGAAGGAACAAAAGGCTGCAGGAATGAGATCTGAAATTCCAATAATAAATCCACAAAGTGTTCAAATACTGATTTGGGACCAGTTTTACACTGTGAAAAGCCATTATGAGGTGTGGAAACACTGAGCTCAGATCAGTACTGTTACTCTGAGACCTCAATGCAGGTCAGGATTCTATTTCCTGTTTTGGCATCTGGTCTGAACTTCTTTTTACAAACAGATCAAAGCCTACAGAAAAGAAAACATTATACCAGATTCTTTTGCTGTATCCCTACATTTCCTTTTGGCCATCTGACTGAGCTCCTTAACAAAGAACGACTTGCAACCTTGCATACTTGTGACTCTTCTCGAGTAGATTACAACAAAGTCTTACACGCACACAGACACACAAACGTACACTTAAAAGTTCACTTTCATCCTTGTATCTAATTTATAAAAGAAGAATAGGATTTTCATGCTACACATGTACAACAACCTAAACAAAACATAACAGCAATACATATAAATAATTCATTAGGCCATAGAAAACACTTGTAACCACCCTGCATATGTGTATTTGAATGAGCAGAGGTTTCGTAGGAACAGCTGGGCCGGAGGGCAGCGTGTGTTTTGGCAGAATGCATTGCTGGCAGTGAGGGCTTTAGACCAGGGGACAAGAGTTACATCACAGGAGAAAGAGGCAAAACCACAGTGTTTCAATTTATGGAAATGTCAATGACATGGTTTAGGATTCAGAGGCCTGCAGAGAACAGAATTTAATTCAATTAGATGTTGATGAAAGAATATGACAAAAAAATCATCCTAAT
Source organism: Zacco platypus (assembly GCA_038088235.1). Lineage (NCBI taxonomy): Eukaryota > Metazoa > Chordata > Actinopteri > Cypriniformes > Xenocyprididae > Zacco > Zacco platypus. The sequence continues at coordinate 14,088,160 of CM076067.1, forward strand.
AATCAGTATTTTGCCTGGCTGTCCTGTAAAATATATCTATTTTGTTTTTAAGAATGTTTGTGTGAGTATGTGTGTGTGTGTGTGTGTACAGTAAAGTGATTAAAAGACAAGTGGGAGTGTGTTTTTACCTTTACAGATGGCAAGCGGAAGAATGAGAACACTGTGTTCGTCTCTTTAGACTGGAAGAAATCTTCATAATCCTGAAAAATGATCGAATGATAATGACTGAGGAGAGTTTTTAGCAACCGTAACTGTTTTTATTACATAATTTGTCTTTAAAATTGCATATTCATATAATATTGTTTTATCTGCTAAATATCAAACTAAACAAGTGATTCAGATTATATAAATCCAATTATAACCCAGAATATTTATAATATAGTTTTCTTAATATATTTCTTTTAAAATACGCAAAAATAGCTTTAAACCCATTAGAAGTGTCAAATATGTCTTCCCTCCCTCTATTATTGACACTTAATCACTGTGACATGTTGTGAAGGAAGCGTATCAACTGTTCTGATTGGCTAAAAGAGGTCCTAGGGGGCGGGGTCTGAGCGTAATCGGGATTATTGCGAGATTAGATCAGTTGGGCACTCAGCAAAATCCAGCCAATACTGCCATGGGTCATTCACAAAATATACAAACCTTACCATAACTCAAGTGTAAAGTAACGAATCATTTCTAATTTAAGATTCAAACTCATAAATGTCTTTCTGATATTGCCATTTATGGCAAGAGTCACAGTGACATAACTCTAATTAATAAAGAGTATGTGTAGGGGTGAATGTGAATAAATAAGGCATGTTTTTTTTTTAAACTTTAAGCTTTGTGTTTGGAGGAATCAGGCATGAAAATGCCTTACCCTTTTTTCACTACCTTATATAGGACATCTCATGCTGTAATGTGATTGGCTAGCTAAAGAAAACACAATAAATATCACACTAGAATGTAATTGGCTGGAAAGAGAGCAGTGCCACATAGCTTACACCATGGATCTTTGTTTACATGTATTGATTTTTAATAAACATCCCCTCAAACCAACCCAATGTGGACTCATTGGCCAAACAGAGAGCTTTAGCTTATCATTGATTTAACGGTTTGAGAGAAACAGAGTATTACTTCAGCAGACCCCTCCAAATCCCTCAGACATTTTACCAAGGCAATTAATACAGTATGAATTAAGGTCTGTGGAATATTGATTAAGATATAACCAGTGTGCGAGTATCTATCCAACAATAAATTTGCTTCTGATAGAAGATTATTAGTTAATCTTTTAACGAGTAAATGATGTTTTAATGGGAGAGGGTACATCCCTTGTCCAGTGTTTAACATATCAAGCATATGGATTTATTTCTAGTTAAAAGAATTAATGGTACATGTGAGGCGGACTCACGCCGCAGTACTCGTCTCCATTGAAGATCTGGGGGGGGAGAGGGTTGCCCTTTTCGGGTCGTTTCTCCTCAGGAATGTTCCGGTACATCCAGAACCTCTGATCCTCCAGCATGGTGATGTCAACCTCCTCAAAGTTGATCCGGTTGGACTCCAGAAAGCCCACGATGGCCTGCTGCCGCTTCTTCACCTGAGGAATCACACAGTGAAGTTCTTTGGTCAATGATCTGTGATAGTTCTAGAATGATCTGTGTTATTAAGGTTATTAGAGCTACTCTCAAATTAGAAAATTGAGTATGAGCAGTTATGAGTCTTTGTGCATTTATATGAATATTTATTTAAGTAATTATTCATTCAAATTTGGGACGTCGATAAAAGATTGATTCGATCTGTTTAGCTTATAAAGTGATTGTGTCTTATCAGAAATTTTGGACTAAACCACTCAACTCATATGGATTAGTTTTGTGATCTCTTTATGAACTTCTTGAAGCATCAAAGTGGTAGCTGTGGAGCTGTCTGTGGAGCGACAAAAAGCTCTCAGATTTCAACAAAAACATCTTCATTTGTGTTACGAAGATGAACGAAGGTCTTACGGGTTTGGAACAACATGAGGGTGAGTAATTAATGACAGAATTTGGATGAACTAACCCTTTAAGGAAACTCTGTTGTTTGTGTCAAAAGAGTTATAACTTATCACATTATTTCACACATTTAACTCTGGTTGTGCATCATATAAAATACATTTTAATAAAGTAAAATGTAATATTATTTTTAATATATTCATTTTAATGTTAACCATTTAGCGTTTTTATCACCTATTAAATGATCCATTATTAACCATTGTTGGACTGATCAACCTTGCAATTGTTAGCCTTGAAACATTTTGAATATTACAGGGTTGGCAAAAAACATGTTTCTATACATTACTATAGTTATATCATATGTCTATTGTAAAAACAGATGGACATTCCCATTTGGCAGATGTAGGAGGAGAGTATTGATCGCCAAAGAGGGATTTATTTAAATGGAAAACATACTGCTGAGGCACCTTAAAAAATTACTAAAACATTTAAAAGCATTTAAAGTACATCAAATTTAACAGAAATCAATGAAAGGCTTTATGTGTGTTATTGTGATTGTCTATATATGTATTCTTTTTTTGTTTTTTTCACATCTGTTCTTTGTCTGGAGTCCTGTGTTAGGTTCTGAATCCTTCCCCAAGAACATTAAATAAATATTTTGTCCTTATCTTACTCACCTGTCTGTCACCGTCTGCACTCCCCGACTGCCTTTGTGCTATGTTTAAAAACTCAATAGGTCCATTCCAGTGCAACAATGCCAAGGAAAGTACACTTTCTAAAGTATAAACATTTCTTTTTAAAATTACTAGTACTCGTAGTTAAGAATAGGCACGCAGATATGAGAGAACTTCCAAAAGAATAACATTTCTTTTAAAAACACCTTCCTCATAAGAACAACACATTTAAAAAGCTATAAAACTGAACATTTAGATCACATTTTTAGAGCCAGAAAAATGCTTTAAACTCTTAATGAAAACTATACATGAAAATGAAGAGTCTTCATTTCCTATTTTTACAAATCGCATACAAGATTGGATAACATGAGGCTGAGAAACAGGGTAATAATTGTTAACTAAAACTTTAACCTAATGCATTGCTTGAAATGAAATGAAAATATAAAATAATAATCTATTAATAGATCAATACTCTAAAAAATAGATTATTAGAGTATATAGAATATACTCTAATAATAGATGGATGATACTAAAAAATAACTGGTGTGTAACTGATGACTGAATGTTCATTTATGGCTGAACTATCCCTTTAAGATTAAAATGTGTTTGTAAACCTTTAAATATTTAAACTAATCAACACACACAGACACTTAAGCTAATTCATAGCCATATGTAATCCTTTAGCTATTGATATACATGCATGATCCCTCCCTGTAAATATGGTAACCTGTCTTAAAGTGGTGTTTTTTTACTTGATTTAATGAATAAAAATGAATTTTGTTGGTATAAATTAATATTTTTAGGTTGATTCATCTAAATATTTTTGACGTGAATGAAACCAGTTATTTTTTTTTACAGTTACCAATTTTTTAGTGGGACTGACACATTTTGAATCTGAGCACCTAACTATATGAGGCCTATAGTTTCAACAGCTGTATGAGAGGGTGTGGCTTACAAAAACACACACCTACACAACATAGTTTGGCAGCATCAAAGTGCTGTCCAGAGAGAGTGTTTTTGGACATGACTACATTGAGGAGGAGGACAGATGGAGTACAAAAAGTCCCCTGCCTTACCTCGCCTTGCCTATCTTTGTCTCTCTGCTGACTTTGCAGGCCGTGTTGCTGGGCACTGCATGCAGAGCTGTTCAGATGAATTTTGTGCATAAGTGCATAAAGATTCATACTCAGGGATGCATTGATGAGCAAATCACATATCTCTCACACATACACAAAGAAAAAGAAATTTCTCTCTATTAAGCCCTGTCTGTGCTTTTTAAAAGGTCTATAAAACTCCTGCCCTGATAAACAGACAGCAGGACAATAGCGGCTCTAGCCTTGTGTCAGCCCAGCACAGTCACACAATACAGCTATTGTTTTATCCACAAAACAAAAGACTGAGGACATAAACATTCTCCGTCCATATGACTTATTTTAAGAACTCCACTTCTCTTTCTCTGACACGACCTGTTTATTAAATAATCAAACCTCTCTTCCCACCCTTTCAGCAAGAGAGACTATTTTATGAGTGAGACCTTTATTAATTCGACTGATTTGTTTAAAAATGCTGACTTGTTCAGTAATGAAACAAATCATCTGTCTTAATGAGCGAGTCTTTGAATCATTCATTCAACCATTTCGTTCAAAAGCGAGGATTCGTTCGGGAATGAAATCCCACTAGCCAACTGTGTTGCTAGGAGATGCACTGCTTGGAAATATGATGGGTCAAAACTTACATTTTAGATTTATTTAATTTATTTAATATTAACTTTGTTATATTGAATTGTTCTAAATAAACAATAGGCTATCAATCATAATCGTGCTGTATTTCCTAATATCTTGATGCTTCTTGACTATGGCCAATTCAAAGACATTCTAATTGGAAATACAGCCGTTTTGCTTGTATAATGTTGTTTTTATATAGGCTAGCTCACACATAAAAAAATAATCAGTGATATTTTAGCAAAATAGCAAAGAGAGTACGTTTTGTGCACCAAAAGAATGACTTTTCAACAATATCTAGTGATGGCCAATTTCAAAACACTGCTTCGAAGCTTTACGAATCTTTTTTATTTCGAATCAGTGGTTCGGAGCGCCAAAGTCACATGATTTCAGTAAACAAGGCTTTGTTACGTGATAAGTGTTTCGAAATTTCAATAGTTCACGTGACTTTGATACAAGATCCGAACCACTGATTTGAAACGAAAAGATCCGTAAAGCTTCGAAGCAATGTTTTGAAATCAGCCATGACTAGATATTGTAGAAAAGTTGGCGGACAAAAAGTATTCTCTTCACTTTATAATATTAAGGTTGAACCACCATACTCATGAACGAAGGTTTTGATGCGCAAGAACAAACCTCATGGAGAAGATCAAATGAACTGCACAACACGAGAATGAACCTCATTGGTTCTCGCACGTCAAGCAAGCATGTTTGAGCTTCTGTTTACCACAACTGATGTGTGAGTTGATAAATGTTTATATGTAAATAAAATCTTAAAATAATCTGTTGATCATATTAAGTGATTGAGTCTCCACAGAAAATTTGGACTAAACCTCAATTCATATGGATTAGTTTTACAATCTCTTCATGAGGGTAAACTATCCCTTTAAATGATCAGCATTTGGCTGGTCATGTGATCATGCGGCAACCTGCTTCATTCAATTGATCTTTTACTAGGTTACTGATTTGACTGGATTCTTACTCTCATCTGAATGTACATCAAACATATTTTTCATAAGTACATATAATTTTTTTATGAGCAAAACTTTTTAATGAAGGGAAAACTGACTAAGTGCACTTTCGAAGAGAAATCTCACGAGTTTAAGCGTGTCATTCTGTTCTCAATCAATGAGCTGAATGCACTCTTACCACTCAGGCTTTCTTAATACACTTACTAAGCCTACATCACTGTCACTCACCACGCTGACTGAAAATCACTCAATTCCTCCGCATGCATGTGTAAAGTGCAACGGTTGGAGGTGGATGAGTGTAACGAGTGGAAAAGGTTAGTCAGGGGTATGACCTTTATAATCCCCTTCTCACCAAAGCTTATGAGAGCTAATGTGAGAATCAGGGTGGATGAACATGAAAAAAAGTAACGCTCACTCAGTTCATCCAAACATTTGCTGTCATTTAAACAGTGCACTGCATAGACCAGAGATTCTCTGCAGGGACAAATTGGTTTCATCAACCATCACTCACTTCACACAAACATCCTTTTAACACAAAACACATGTTATGTAACACATCTGTGATCTGAGTGAACACACACACACACACGCGCGCGCACACACCAGTCATTACATACAGCAACTGACACATTTCATCTCGCTTGCCTTCCACAGAAGAGGGAGAGCATGAAAGAGATCTTTGCCTATATGAGAGCAGTTTGTGCTGAGAACATGGAGACTTAAAAATAGCTCTTTTTGGGTAAACAATCTGGGTCTTGTAGAAATAAGGAGATAGCGGAAATCAGCGCATAACTCATTTAGACTATTACCTCATTCTGGCATTATTAGGTTACAATGCTGAAAGTACTTGCCTCTCTGACTGTGAACATCCAACACATGCTTCATCTCCATATCAAAGCTGTCAAATACACAGTGAGTCACTATACAAACATCACTTGATAACCATCAAACACCAAATGAAGGACATTAAATACAGGAAAAAATGATTCAAACTGCCCCTCCTTCCTCCCAATTCCTGTTCAGAGACTGTGATCTCTTCATTCAAAGAACTAAAAATCAATGTCACCGGAGCAAGCAGCTAAAAGGCTGAAATATAATCCCTGCTCTGAGTGAATCAGGATATTTCTTGTGCTTTCCCTGCAGGCTGCATAACAGAGCGATTAAATCGGAGCTGATGCACGCCAGCGATTGTGGCATTGGAGTTGGCAGTGGGTTGGTTTGTACTGTAAACATGCACTTTGTCCAACCTCTAAGCTTTATGACCGGTTTCAGTGTGCCGAGGTGGACAACAGCTTTGGATTATCTCGAATAAAACATAAACCACATCTTAGATTAAAAAGCATCTGACAGAAATCGTTGCTAAACATATAGATCAGAACTGAACTTGACACTGATTATGTAATGAAATTCACAATTGATTCATAATAAGCCATATCTATCCAGAATGTTCTGCACGGTGTGGCTTGAAAGCAGGCTTACCCTCAGCTTTAAGTTATAAAGTGGACAAGAGGTATTTAATGATGTGCACTTGACAATAATAATAAAAAATGCACCTCAGGGTAAGTGAGAGGGGATTACTTGAAAACAAACGCCAAAAATGTATTGTTGTTGTTTACATATAACTCGCGTGCGCACAATAAAACCTTACTGAATGCCATAAATGTATGACAGCAGCAAAGTTATTCATATAAATCTGTGTAGTAGCTATATTCTTACATTATTCAGTTTAACATGATATTTAAATAATCAAGATAGAGAATAGATTAGAATAACATCACGTATCACAGAATAAAAAAATGTTGTTTGATATTATTCTCCAGTTTAACAACACGCAACTCTGAAATGCGCGATGTAAACATGTTACTCACCGCGACAGACCCGGACGAGGAGGCGATATACACTCTGATGACCATTCTAATCCTCACTTGCCCTTTCGAAAAAGCCTGGGAAATGCTGCGCTCTCCCCTTCTACAGACTTCTTTGGACCTGCGGTGACGTCAACTTCACCCTTTGAAATTAAAGTGAGTGCGCGCGCCCAGTGTGCTATAATAAAGCCGCTCGCGCTCCATCAGTGCACTTCACTCCGCCGTCGGGAGCGCGAGACACTCACAGCGTTTAGCTCCAGCTCAAGCAGGGAATCATGGGAAATGTAGTTTCAATCTCCTACAAAAACGAAGGCTATCCTTTTATCATTAATCCGCCGTGGGGGAATATCTTGTCAAAAACTGTGTAAATCCTCCTCTCAAGCATATAAATGTTATTGTCATAGTTAAGATGTTGCTGACAAGTCAATATTGCGATTTCGTGATATGACAAAATGCAGACAAGCCTATAAGGAAACACTGTTATAATGTTGCCACCATGTGTTTGCAACACTGCTTAGGAAGTGTTGTGCAAATCTTAAAAGGATTTGATTAGACATTAAATGTTACACAGATTTTACAAAGAGATTTTCAGATGTCCACTTGAGGGGACAGGCTATGTGTTTATGTTTTAAACTGAAGAGATACTGTATGAAACACAATCATAGCACAATAATACTGTGTGCTTAACAAAGCAAAGAATAAATTTATATAAAATCACATATATAGGGTGAATTCAGGTTGATTAGGACACTTTTTCCAAGTCATCTAAATAGCAAAAAGTGTCCCAATCACCCTGAATTCACACTACAAAAAAATAAAAATAATAAATACAGCTTCCATTATTGCAAACGCAATTGAGTTTGTTCCCATTAGACCAGCATACAGAGAAGAACTTCATACAAGTTGAACGTCCGGAGAGGAGAGTCTGAACTGTCACCATTTGAAGTCTCTAACTCAAAATTCTTGCCCATTTAACCAAAATTCTCTCAGATCATCTGCAGACAATGCTGGCAAAAAGATATTAAAAGCTTTTTGATAAACCTAACTTTCTCGAAAAATGCGCAAACAACTTCGCCAAATTGGATGCGAGGCTCTGCAACGCTTTACAGAGTGAGAAGCAACGGTCCTAGCATTGAGCCTTGCGGTACTCCACATTGAACTTGTGATAGGTGTGATATATCTTTGTTTACTACTACAAACTGATAACAGTCAGATAAGTATGATTTGAACCAGGCGAATGCAATTCCACTAATGCCAACATAGTCATGATGTAACAAGAGAAGTAATGCATTACAAGGAACATGCATTGCGTAATCAGATTACTTTTTGAAGTTACGAGTAAAGCAACACATTGAAAGTAACATGCATCATGTAATTAGATGACTTTTTTGACATAGGTAAAGTAATGCATTTCAAGGAACATGCATTACGTAATCGGATTACTTTTTGAAGTTACGAGTGAAGTAACACATTGAAAGTAACGTGCATTATGTAATTAGATTACTTTTTTGACGTAACAAGTAAAGTAATGCATTTCAAGGAACATGCATTACGTAATCAGATTACTTTTTGAAGTTACGAGTGAAGTAACACATTGAAAGTAACATGCATTATGTAATTAGATGACTTTTTTGACGTAACAGCAAATTACAATCTAACAACACAAATACATTTATTTACAGCCAAAACAAGTTAGATGAAGTATTTCCAAGAATAACAGTTACTGTAATAATATGATTTGTAGCTGAAATATAGCAAGTGATGCATGATGTACAATCTGGTGGAAAGATGATTAATCATAATTTCCTCCAAATCTAAAATCATTACTTGTAAAAATTGAACAATGGTATGACTTCTTAGATGTTATCTGATGTTACAACGTTTTTTTTTTGTTGTTGTTGTTTTTTTTTTACCTGCAAGAGTCTCCTTGGATAGAAGGAATGGATGGATATTCCATTTCTGACAGGCCATCTTAGTTTGGAGGGGGGGGGGGGGAATCCACATACAATGGCTTGACAATGTATAGGATGATGCACTACTGTCCTCTGTATGGTTGATGTGCAACTATGCCATAAAAACTCATGCATACGCAAAAAAATGGCTTTTTAATAGCTGTCTACTGAACTGACCTCTATGCATGAAAGAGTAACTATTTTAACATTATTCCTGTTGGGGTAAAAAAAATGTATAAAATGAAAATGTATATTTTCAAAATAAACATAGTTTAACTAAAATAATCATGTAAAAAATAAAAATGTACCTATCATGTAAGTACTATCCGACAAGTAACGCTTTTAATGTCTTATTTCAGTTCTTAATGCCGATGTGATGTCAATCAGATGCCATTTTTGCATGAATTGTGTTCCTTTTAATAATGTTACCTGAAGCCTGTCTGTCAATGTAATATCAGCCGTGCTCAACAAGTGCTGACAGACTGACAGGGGCGCGCACGTTGCCATGGAGAAGCGTCACTATGACACCAGTCCAGTAGCAGAAGGCGAGGCGTGGATTCAGAGATTTCACCAACTCCTTCCAGTAAAGCACATATTCCTCTTCAAAAGCCACAATCTCCGCCATAATACAACTCAGAATACGCTTTATTAAAGGATACACGACCAAAACAGACGCATTCGCTCTCTCTTTACCGTCTCGGATAACGTTTTGCTAATCGTTTGGCGTCGTCTGAACAGTTGAGAGTGTTGTGTGTTGTCCTAGTTGCACGATATAATCCAGCTAGCTCGTCATGTGGCTGGCTAGCGAGTTCGCGAGCCGTTAATCGAGCCATGTTATGAAGAAACTGAATGAAGAACAAGAAACTGGTGAGTACTTTAAGATCATTTCTCGCGCGTTGTTGCAGCGTTTGCTATTCTTTTTGTCTCCCGGGAAACACTATATACTAACAAGCAGCTAATAAGTAAATAAACACAAGCAGCTTCTTCTTTCATATAATGTTACGTGTTAAGATGCAGTCAGTCGTTGTTTTGTTTTAAACGAAGACATGTTTACCTGTTATGGACACCTGTAGATATGGCAAGCCGTTTTGACTTTTATTCATTTTCAGGATATGAACTTGTGATATCAACAATTACATTTTCACTAGTTAAAATGTTAATTCTTGATATCAACAATTCAATTTCCACTAGTATAAACTATAATTCTTGATATCTGTAATTATATTTTCGCTAGTGAAATCTCGCCATAGGCTGCCATTCAAATTCAATTGTTGATATCAAGAATTAATTTCTTACTAGTTGAAATTCCAGTTTCACATATCAGGAATACAATTCTTACTAGTAAAAATACAAATTTCTGATTTCAACAATTACATTGTTACTAGTGCAAATGTCTATTCTTGATATCAACCGTTGTATTGCTACTAGTAAAAATGTTCATTTCTGTTATCATGAATGTGGTTGTTACTAGTAAGAAAGTCGTATGAGATATCAGAAATTATATTGATATCAGGAATTCATTTTCAGATATCAGAAATGAACATTTTTACTAGTAGCAATTCAATTGTTGATATCAAGAATAGACATTTCAACTAGTGGCAATTGAATTCTTGATATCAGACATTTGCATTTTTACTAGCAACAATGTAATTGTTGATATCAGAAATGATGATTTTTACTAGTAAGAATTGTATTCCTGATATATGAAACTGGAATTTCAACTAGTAAGAAATTAATTCTTGATATCAACAATTGAATTTGAATGGCAGCCTGTGGCGAGATTTCACTAGTGAAAATACAATTACAGATATCAAGAATTATAGTTATTACTAGAGGAAATTGATATCAAGAATTCATATCCTGAGAATGAATAAAAGTCGGAATGGCTTGCCATACTGTATATGGACTTATTGCCAGAGTTCTGCATTCATATAAAGCTCTTTTGTTATGATATTTGGCAACAATAACTATAATGTCTCCATTATGAATTTTATGTTATATATTTCTGAATAATACCTTGTATATTTTTGTATCAAAACTTTAGGTTCTTATTTACTCAAATTTGAGTCAAATTTATAAGGATATCAACCAAACCAATTGACATTTGTTGTTGTGATTGTTACTAAGGCCATTCTGGCCTGTCAAGTGCAGGTGATTTCAGTGCTTGATGTCAGAGTATCACTTATGTACAAAACAATAGGCTCCTCCTTGGCCGCTGAAAAGGTTTTAACATTAGACTGACTCAATGAATTAATTTTTTATGTGTAAAAACACTCTTTAGTGTGCTGTTGTATCAGTTTTGCATTTGCGTAAGATTCCTTACCCAAGGTTTGTGGCAGAATATGACAAAATCATCTCCATTACAGATTAACTCAAAACGAACTGTTTAGGACTCAAGATTTATTTTATGCAGATATTTTTTTAAATATTTAAACTTTAAGGAAAAGAATTATTTTTATTTATTTATTTCCAAAAACTGACACCTCTTAATGGATCTCATAGAAACATTTTACTAAAAAAGAGGGAGGTGAAAGGTGAGGCGGTAATTGAATGTGTTTAGCATGCCATTAAGGAGTGAATGATATTATTGGTCGCTTACAAAGGGCAGACTCAATCTCCATGGTGACCGAGACCAGAGGGGATATCAGGATTCTGCAGGTTGAGGGACAGAAAGACGAGGACTTGTCAGTAGCTTAACAAAAGGGTCATAAATCTTGCTTACTTTATGATACACAAGAGATGTGCTGTAGCTAATTTTGTCTTGCATCCAGCTCTATTGGCTCTTTGTTCTTTATGACTTCTTATTTGTATGTCTAACTTGAGACATTCATCAACTATTTCACATCACAACACAATTGGCAAGAAAGTGTGCTAAGAACATATTAATACAACTTATTCTGAACAAAGCCACATATCTAAATGCCTAAATTTGCTCGATCATGCCTAAATAATAGTAATGTACCTAATTTTATGGCTGAATACCTTAAATCTGTTAGTTTCTGGGCTCGCCTGTATCTCTAACCACAGTACTCGTTGAGAATTAATAAAACATTACTGTCGTGAATGAGCAATAAATGTGACGTTGTCTTGATACAATCTTGATGAACCCTCTCAGACAGCTTGAGTGTTTCGTGTCTGGATTCATGCCACGATTCGCTCAAGGCTCACACACTAACGCACAACCTGATTTGTAAACATACCTTGCCTTTTTTGAATTGTGTGTTTGGATGTATGTGTGCTGTTTATTAATTGCGAGTGAAGCGCATATTCAGGTCTGATGTTGTCTCGATCATTGTGAACTGTATTGCAGGGGAAGACATGGACTCGCATGCAGAAATTCAGGAATCTGAGCACAGCCGATTGTCTAACCGTAGTGATGCGAAGATCTCGGAATCTCCTCTACGTTCTGGGAAACAGGAGAAATACCGGAAAGACGTTGAGAGCGCGGCTGGGGATCAGGTGCGAACTAGAACACAAGAGCCGATTGGAGACCCAGACCGAGATCGGTGTTCGGATGGAGATCACAGCAGTGTCTCGTTCTACTCGGATGATTATGAAAACTCGGATCGGTCTCTGTCATCAGCCTCTCCATCTCCGCACAGAAAAGGGAGATCTAGGAGAGTGTCCAGCAGCCCCTTACATCGAGCAGGTATACTCACACACAATATAGGCAAACCAAAAGTCTGAAATCCCACTGAAAATTTAATTTAAACCCTGAAGTATACAGAAATCTTTAGGATTTTGAAAAAGAAATAAAGAAACATGATGCAAGATGAAGAAGAAATATTTAAGATTCTGCACTTTTTCTAAGTCACTGATCAAATAAGTTAATTTGTAACACTGATCATGTGATTAATAATATATAATAATTATAATAATAATAAAATAATGTACTTTGTGCATAAGGTCACATGTTTCATTAAAGCAGAAGACCAATTGATCCCAAATCACTTTGGATCATCAGGTTTTGCACTTGTGGAGTTCATTTAACTCTAGTACTGTACCATATTTATTGTTTACCTCTCTTTTGCACTCACTTTATTAGAAGCCAGTAACCATAATGGAACAAATTCATTAGCAATCTAGAAGGTCAAATCATTTGCCTTCACCTTCTGAAGCACATGAAATTAGTCAGACATCTCCTCTTATCCACCAATTACAGGTGGAACGTAATTAACACGACGATCGAGGCCATCAGCATGTAAATCTTGTGGTGATTGTGCATGGCCAGTTTTTTTTTCACTCAATTTTCTTGAGACACTCTGATTACTGTGAATCATCTTGAGCTGAGTGATGGGCTGCAGTGTGATGTTCTCACACAAAAGATACTCAGTCATGCAGTCTGATAAATTAACATGTCAAGAACATGGCCAGGTCATATTTCACTTTAAAAACAAAATGAAATATTAATAATACTATTTTATATTTTAATTTAATATGAAGCCTATTTTGAGGATCATGATTTTTGAAATATGACATTATTTTCATGACGTTTAAGTAAATTTCCAAACCAGTTCTCATTACCATAATGCAAACAAAATTATTCTTGAAAAATAATAGATGTACAAATAAAACAATTATATTAAATAATAATATTATTTTAAAAATGGTAAATATGTATACACCATTTGTATTTGTGTTAAAGTATTTTATTGTTAATACAGTAAAAAAAAAATACTGTATTACAGTAATGAGAATCATATAGAATAATGATAATTACAAAAAATGCATAAAGTAAAAGATTCAAATGTGCTGAATTGTCATAAAAATAATTTCATGATGCAAAATATCCTAAATGGTCCTATAATAGATTTAAATTTCTTTTTGCTAAATTTAATTTCAATTTTTTTTTTTTTACATTTTGATATTTGGAGTAAAAAAATTATCTGGATATTAACCCTTAAACAGACTAAAGCAACTTTTAGGAAATAACTGTCCTGCAGTACCAATAATGACCAGCAGATTGCACAAGAGATATGTAGCATTAAGCATCATATAGAATGGAAATGACTTCATTTGCTTTACCCCAATCAATGTCAATGTATTAATAAGAATGTTGGGTTGTACTCTACTGTTCAAAAGTTTGGGGTCGTATTTTATTATTTTAAAAAAAAATGCTTTTATTCAGCATGGTTGCGTAAAAATTATCCAAAGTGTTAAATGATAATGTAATAAAGACTTTTACTTTGTTAAAATAAATGCTGTTCTTTTAAACTTTTTATTCATCAAAGAATCCTGAAAAAAAAGATCATGCTTTCCACAAAAAATATTAAGTAGCTCAAACCATTTTCAACATTTATAGTAATAAGAAATGTTACCAAATCAGCAGAGTACAATGATTTTTGAAGGTCAAAATACAGTAAAATATATTTAATTTTTTGTGTGGCCTTATTTTCTTATGTGTACCTGTATTCATTGTTCTTTTCAGGTGTAAATAAAGGTGTGTCACGCCGTCTCCCACCTCACTCCCATCATCCTCAGCAGCGATCAGGAGGCATCCGAACCCAAAGTTTGAGTAAAGACGCTCCATCCAAAGAAGTGGACCCAGTCACCAAGCGCATGCTGTCTGCACGTCTGCTAAAGATCAACGAGTTGAAGAACGCATTGTCTGAGCTGAGGCTGCATGCAGACGAGCTGCAGCGCGAGAACCGTTTACTGCGACAGCTACAGTTACGGCAAGAGAAAGCTCTGCATCGCTACAATGACACAGACAGCGAAATCTCGCAGCTGCTGTCTCGTCACAACAACGAGACTCATGTGCTGCGTGAGAGATTGCGACGCAGTCAGGAGAACCAGCGCACAGCGGAGCGCAGCCTCAGGGAAACAGACGCCCAGCTCCAGCGCTGTCGCAACCAGCTGCAGAAAATGCAGCACCTTGTAGATGACCAGAATCTTGGAGAGAGGGAGGAACTGTCACAAAAACTGATGTACGCTCAAGGCAAATTACAAGAAAGTGAACGCAGAGTAAAGGTAAAAAAAATGACAAGGAAGCAACAGTGCAGGGCTCATCAATAAGGATGGCCAAACTGTAACTTGTTGGGCTAGTTCTATATCTTTCATGTTTTGATCATGTAAATACATTGGTATGCCTTGCAAACTTAAGCATTTGGTTGTGAATTCTGATTGCCAACTTTTTGCCAACTCAGCTAAGTCAAATTATGGACTGGCTAACAACAAAGCAGATGAAAAATGAAACCGATCAGTAATGTTTGACCATGTATGCCATCATTTTCTTGTGTAATTATAATAAATATATAATTTCTTCTTCTTCTTTTTTTTTTACATTTATATAATGCTATTTTTTAATGATCTTTATAAAGAACTTACAATTTGATGAGAAAATAATATTTTTATTTATATTATATAATTATTTTATAGTTTTATATAATAATAATTTTTCAAATGTATACTTTAAAAATGTAAATATACAATTTTTAACTTTTATTCATATAAATTACTCTTTCCATCTTTATATTGATAAACTGAAGGATAAATGAGTTTGAAATAAATAAACGCTGTTACCAGAAGAAAACAAATTCCTTTTAGGAGTTATGACTGTCAGTGTGTGTGTATGATGTGTCATCAGGAACTGGAGAAGAACATGGAGCTGAGTGGC
This sequence comes from Zacco platypus, assembly GCA_038088235.1. Lineage (NCBI taxonomy): Eukaryota > Metazoa > Chordata > Actinopteri > Cypriniformes > Xenocyprididae > Zacco > Zacco platypus. The sequence continues at coordinate 14,103,929 of CM076067.1, forward strand.
GGGAGCTTTCAAAGGCAGCTAGCTAATGAGAGGAGGAAAACTCACGATGCACAGCAGGAAGTTAAAACACTACAGGAGGAAGTGGAGAGACTTTGCACTAAACTAAAGGTACCAAATACTATACTATACTTAGTACACCCACAAGCGTTTTTAAGCGTTAAATCATAAACCCATCACACTATGTTCATTTTTTGCATTTAATTTCAGGAGAAAGAAAAGGAGCTGGATGCTCGGAACATCTACGCCAACAGGATGCCTAAAGCTTCTTCCAGAAAAGAAGTAGAGAATGGTAGCAAACAAAAAGGTAGATTGGTGTTTGTTTATAGGCTCATCTTAGTCTCATTACACAACTGTACTATGCACCTTCCTCCCAGGACATGTAAACATTCAGTCCATAACTACTATTAGCAGACAATGACTCCATAACAAACATATTCCTATGGTGATTATTACTGTATATTCCCATGTGCTTCAGCTTTGTTTTACAGTGGTTCTGTTAGATATTAGAATGTTTGAAGAGATATTTTAAGGATTGAAGGCAACAATATTATATAATGAATGAAAGTGTTTGTGCCTGTGATATATGTATTTTGTAACATGTTTGTGCTTGTATATGTGTTGAAGGCTCCAGTACAACCAGCACTAAAGCAGTACAGACCGAGGACAAGACGTCCTCATTGGACTTCCCATCGCCGCCTCCAGCTCTTACCAACGGACTCCCACCTGACGACCAGATTGATGACTACCTCTCTCTGAAGGCAAGAACAGTTTGCTTAATAAAGAACTTATAAATGACATTTCTTTTTGTATTTTGTTGTCTGAAACCTGTTTATTTATTAAACATATAAAATTGCATTTAACGGCACACAGTTTATTAAATGTCATTAATTAGCCCAATATTCACTATGAGTTGTCTTGTTGTCTCTTGCCTACATAGCTAGCATCCAAATCATCATGGAATGGATTTGTAACACTCTACTTAGGCAGCAACTCACAAATAGCACCCCAGTCAGATTTTGACATTAAAGGGATAGCTCACCTTAAATGAAAATTCTGTCAAGATATTTTGAAGAATATCTTCAAAAGATACAGATTCAAAAGATTCATACAGGTTTGGAACAACATGAGAGTGAGTAAATGATGACAGAATTTTAATTTTGGCGTGAACTATCGCTTTAATATGTTGCTAAACTAATAGTGCAATACTCTAATAAATATAAAAATACATCACACAGTTATTGGTTAATATATAAAATAATTTTCAATTATTATTATTACTAATGAACTATTTTTATTGCTTTTATTAATGAATGATTACTTAAAAATAAATAAATATAATATAAATAATAAATCAATATTTTCAAAGTTTGTTTTTTTGACACAAAGTAACAGCTTTGTCATTGGAAGATCATCTGATGCCTTAAAATGCCACCTCGTTAGGCAGCTCACTAGATTTTGAAACAGAGCACATAAATGCTACATATTGAGTTCAAAACTTCAGCACATTATAAAATGTCTCCAAAATTTGATTCCTCATGTGGAAAATCTATCTTTATACATGTTTCTGTTTCATCTTCTTTTAATACTCTGTTATGTTTGCAGTTATTCTTTTGTTGATGTTTGATTTAGCCTGTGCTCTCTGTTTCTGTTTCTCGTTCTGTTTTATTGATCTTTTAGTTAGCTTACATACCCATGAATTTCCTTGTTAATTAACCTCTGAGTAATTTTTAATTATTGACTTTCAGGTTCAAAAGCCTGCTGTGAATCACAAAGTAAAAAAGGTTGGCCTTGAAAGTCTGTCCTTCTGTACACCAGCATGCAGCACACAATAGAATAGTATGCTGGCTCCCAATGCAAATCTTCACATCTTTAATTAAGCATTGCATTGCTGCATGAAGTGCTGACTTCTAAACTTCTGTCAAATAGTCTAAATCAACAGAAGAACATTAGTAACCTGGCTGATTAGTTTTACAGCTTTAGTCCCCATGATTCATAAATATCATTCAGAATTAAGCATGTTCCCTGGTCAGATTTTAAGAGCAGCTCTGATAGAATATTTATGATTCTGTCTGTGGTAGAGATGTTTTAATACAAGATTGAAGGTCTAATTAATCCAAAAATGAAAATTCTGTCATCATTTACTCCCCCACATGTCATTTTAAACTCATTCTTTCTTTTGTGGAACTTCTCCCATACAGTTAAATTCAATGGTGATCAGGAGCAGTCAAACTCTAAAAATGACAAGAAATATAAAGCCATAAAGCATCATAAAAGTAGACTAATTCTCTCTGCTGTTGATGTATTTTTAAATATTTTGTGTCTGGTTTGACATCAGCGATACCAAATGTAATTGGCTCTTGTGTATACTTTGAACTAATTGAGAAATGCCAATTGAATGCCAAATTTAAACATCATGAGGATGAGAAAATGCTGACAATTTTCATTTTTTCCAGACTTTTCCTTTAAACCCATACATAACATTTTAGAGAGCAAAGCTTACAGAAATTATGAATTTCTTTTTCTATAATGCATCAACAGGATCAGCAAGGCAGAGAGCAGCAGAGACAGAGAGAAGCAAAGGAATGGAAGATCCAAGAGTTTTGGAAAGAAAGGGAGAGTGAAAGAGGCATGGAATCTGTGATGGAACAGACAAGGGAGAAGGAGAGAGGAAAAGACACGCTGCATGACAGAGAAAGAGAAACAGAGCTGCTGAAAGTCAAGGAGAGGCAAAGACTAGACCAACAGCGCAGCTCAAATGAGAAGAACTTAAAAGGAAACAGAGGTAGGAATGTAACCGGTCATAGATACCATATTGCTGTCTCAGTTAAAGACATGCAGACATACAAAAATTAAATTCCATTATTTGCATAATAATTTGAGTGAAAACTTAATGAGTAAATTAAGTACTGTTAATAGAGCGGTGGAACTATTAGCTTCACGCTGGTTCCCTTGACAAAAACCTAATAGGATTTTCCCATAGGCTTTTGGATTATCATATATTAATATTGGATTATTATTGTTATAAAAAATAAGTTCTGTGATCTTCAAAAGCTTATGATACTTACATGTTTTGCCCAGATAATTTTCACAGATGAACACAGCTTTTATGAATTTTGAAGCCTAAATGCAGTCGCCAGAAGCAAAAAGCTAAAGGTAGACTATAAGCGAAATACACCACGTCGCACGATTTCAACGTCACCATCATCTAAGCTTTTGACAACTCTTTCAGTCTTTATCTAAAGACATGTTCCCTGACAGTTTGAGCGTGATGACATTTAATGTTGCCGACCGCCTCTGTAGTCCAGTTTAGCCATTTGTTAGCAACTGTCATTTTCAAGACATGTAACAGCTTAAAAAAATCACGGGTTGGTTAATCCTGATGTAGTTTATGTCTAAGAATAAAACATGAAAATATCTTGAGCTTGTGTTCACCACGGACCTTATTTCAGCAATTTAACCAAAAATCCATTCAAAAAACTCATTGACTTTGAAACGACGGAACCAGAAGAGCTAAAATGCTAACTTCGGGGTTTTGGCCTAAAAAAATGCATTATAGTTCCACCGCTCTATATAGCTAAAAGCAGAAGCTTAATTAACTATGTAATTCAGTCATGTACAGATGTATAGGATAGATGTTTGTCAAATATTTTATGTACACTACAGTTCAAAAGATTTTAATCAGTAAGATTTTAAAAAGTTTTTGAAAGAAGTCTGTAATGCTCACCAAGGCTGTGTTTATGTTATCAAAAATACTGTAAAAACAGGAATATTGTGAAATATCATCACAATTTTTCTATTTTAGTATATTTTATGATGTAATTTGATTGAAAAAAATTACATGAAAAAATGTAATTTATTCCTGTGATGGCATGATTTAGTGCTCAGGAAACATTTCTTCATTTTTATCAATGTTGCAAACAGTTATGCTGCATAATTATGTATTAATATTAATTATTGTGGAAACTGATTCATTTTTCAGGATTCTTTGATGAATAACATTGTGAAAAGTCTGTAGTCACTTTCAAACAATTAATGCATCCTTGCTGAATAAGAATATTTCTTTCTTTCTTTCAAAAAAAAAAAAAATCCAAACTTTTGAAAGGTAGTGTAATTGTTAAAATGCATGTTTGGAACTGCAGCGATTAATCTTTCAGTTTCTCACAAAATAGGCCTGGACAGAGAGGAAGAAGATTGGAGAAATGGTCTTTCTATATCTCCAAAGAAGGAAGAGAGCAGGAACCAGCGTGAACCGGAAGAGTTACAACATAAAGCGAAAAATCTGGATATCCAGGCCGATCAAGAGTGTTCGGAAGGGGAACGCCAGCGCAGAGAGCAGCTGTTGCTTAAAATGCAAGAGATCGACATGCAGATTCAGACCCAGGACTCAGACTTCTTCTCTGATGACACAGGAAGTGTCCGCTCTCCTCCACGATTGTCCGAAAAACGTAACCAGAACGGTATTTTTAAGTTCACAGAGCCAGAAGAGAACACAAACACATTTGGGATTGGGAGAAGAGGAGGTGGTCACAGAGCACAAGCACCTAGTGAGGATCTTGATCTTGCTTTTGGCAGCTACGCCCCTTCTTTCGGCAAATCTGCCCCCCGTACAGGCCTGGGCACTCGAAACACAAATCAGTCACCTCGAGAACTGGATGAAGGGCTGGATCTGAGTGGCCTGGTCAAAGAGAGGAAGTCCAACCTCATGCAGCAGCTTTTTGGGGCCATTGCCACTCCATCTCCTTCAGATCCATCCAGCAAGATGGAGATTCTAAGCCCCCCTCTAACAAGCCAATTCCCTTCAGGATCAGTGAGTGGACGGAGGAGGGACACAGACACACCAAATGGACTAAACATCAGTTCTCTCCCCAACAATAGAAGCACTCTACAAGTCTCAGAGAGCCGACCCACGGTCAGGGCCATTACATCATTTGATGATGACATAGAGGAAGTCACACTCTGAAAAGGGCACTCTTATAGTCAATACGAAGCAGTTTCCTGACAGAATCCAAAACACCTCTGATATTTGGTCTTGTGCTCCCTTTATGAAGTAATCTCTGATTAAACAATGCTTAGTTCGCTGACATGCTTCTTTTTTAACACTTCCGGCAAAAGGAAGACTTTCTCACACTATTTTTGTAGTTAGGTATGCAAAGGGACAAAATTAACACTCGATACGCACCAAATGTGGAAACAAAACCTTGCTTGTTGGCCAGTAACTTTTTTAGGAACCACAACATAATAGATGGTTAAAGTCAAACTGTTAGAATGATAATCTGACCCTTGCTGATTTAATCTGAGCGAGTGATTCAAATCAAGAACATACGATCTGTCTAATTGGGGAAACATCTGTCGTGACTTACACGACGGCAAAAAGTTTTTGTTCACCACTTGTATGGAATATATCTCATTTTAAGCCACCAAAACAAAAATATGATCAGCAAGGTCACAATGTGTTTTCAGTTTTTTGACAGGGGGAAAAAATATTTCAGGCATTTTGTTTTTAATAAAAATAATTCATTAATCAGTTTCATGTCAGAAAAGTAATATTTATGGACGATAACCTCTGTGTGTTGTTGTTATTATCGCTGAGAAACTCCCTTGCATACCACATGGAAAGTAGTTATAGTTAATGTTGCATTCAGATTTTCTTACAAATTTACAAGAGGTTGATTAATAGTGATGAGGGTGGTGTGCATTAGCCAGAAGTCTTTTGTAAGATTCAGTTAATGTGTTTGTCTGAAAGGAAAAGGCTCTGCACTTTCAGTACTGATATGACTGTAACAGAGCTTTGCCCTCTCAGAAAGCCACGCTGCGGCTTGGCTGACTCAGGTCTGGGCTGTGTCTTCTCTAAACCAGTCCTCCCACACAGCACTTTTTAGTCCCCCCCCCCCCTCACTTTAGATTAATGTTAATGTCTATTATGCGACAATGGAGAGAGTCTGGTGTATAAGATATAGTCAAGTTTATAGATTAAACTATGAGCCAAATACTCAAATTATCTCTATACAGGGCACCCCAAAAATATAGACACTTAAAAATATCTGAATTTCTTTGCATTAAACTACAAAATATCTAGCCAAGTGGCATTTTATCAGATCTAACTAACTGGTCCCAATGTGAACAATAGATTATATCTGTTGTATTGTAATTTCATGTTTTTAAAACTTCTTTTTCTAAAATGTTTTTTTGAAAATTGCACTTGTGCTCCAAGATAAATGTCATTTGGTTTGATAATTTGTTATTTAACACAGTAATACTATTTTTATGTGTGGTATAACTGATTTTTTTTTTTTTTTGGGGCGGGGGTCACTGTATGTTTTGTTATTATAAAACTCTGACATAATTTGAATTCCTCTTCAATTCACAGCTAATACGGTGTCTTTATTTGCCTGCTTACACATAATGAGATGTTTTATTTTTATATATATGAATAATTAGGTAATGTTTACTTGGCCATTTTGGATGTTTTATAAAACCCAGGGTCATCATTGTAAAACCACTTTTGGATCGGTGCGTATGTGAGATATTGTCAGATGGTTGTGTAAAAAAATAATGTGTGTGTGTGTATTTAGCAAATATGTACTGATTTGGTCTTTGATTTATAAAGTATTTCAGGGTTACTGGTAAATCTGTTGTGAAATAGAAACAATGTGCTGGATATTGTTGATTATTGTAAATTTTGTCACACGATTTATATGCGGACTTAAAGAAAAGACAGATTTACATATGAAACAAACACATATCAAATATTGAACTATGTTTTAATTACTGAAGATGTTTTCACTTCAGCGCCACATTTACTTTTTTCTTTTTTTTTCTTTTTTATAAAACAAAATCCGGCACCCACCTGAACATCAATCAATAGGTTGAAAAGGATCTAGTGCTCACTTTGCATTTAAAAATTTTGCTGAGTTTTGTTGTTATGTCCCATTATTCTCACTGCAACTTGACTGAGATCTATGATTGACATTTGAATCTTTTCCAAAGCACTGCAACATCTTACTGTAGCACAAAAAGGGTTTATTGTTGAAAAATGATATTATTTTATGATATTACAATGGCTTGCGGTGCATTTCTAAGGCTTTATTTTATTTGAATTATCTGTCTCTGTAATCAGACTTTGTATTGTGTGGTTGAATTTGAAATAGTGATCCTCAGTGATCATTCAAATACAGTTTTTTTATGGTTCCAGTGTTTTGGTTATATCTTTTCACAAGCTTTTGAAAGAGCAGTGTCAGAAACATCATACACACTGGAATATGCAAGACCATTAGTCAGCACATGACATTGTTTATGGAGTGATCTCCAGAATCAGATCCATAGACACGTGTGGCCTAGAAATGATGTGAACGTCCTCTATCATTAACAGGAAATCTCTGATTGTCTTCTCTTGAGTGCAGCAAGCTTCCAGAGATACATGTGTGTTGTGAAGCATGGTAGAATGTTAACTATTGTGAACTTACTATAGAATGTCATCCATTGTAAGGTCGTGGCAGCAGAGATGTGGCCATTGTGAGGTCATTGTGGAGGGATGCTGTTGTGAGCATGTGGGTGAATGCTTCCACGCATTTCACCTTGAAATCACATGACTGTCACGTGAATCAGATATATCAATAATCAATCTTTTATAGGTTTATAGCGTGAATCTCATGAAACCTGCAGAAAATGGAAAATGTCGAGGTCACACTTCACTCATAATGAAACCTATTTTACCATCATTGTGTTTTTTTTTTGTTATTGCGACATTTCGACAATTTAGCCCCCGCTCACTCTTCTTTTTTTTTTTTTGGAAATTATATTTATTTATCAACATTAGTTGTATTTGTAGTACTACCTTAAATTTATGCTGGTTTTAATAAAGAAATTATTATATCACAGCCATTTTTACTGCACTTTAAGGTAATTTTTTATTTTATTTTGAGGTGACCCTTCTGTGAGATGTATTGTACCACCTCATATTACACTTAAAGTGATCCAGATTCTCATTTCTTTTCCATTCATGCTTATTTAACAGGGCTGACACTGCAGTAGGGGTGTTATTTAAGTAAGTAAATGTTATTTTTTATTTATTTGGAAAATTAATGGACACCATTCATCTTTTTCAGTGTATGCTTGCATTTCTTTTGAGGCCGCGCATACGTTTCCCATACAGCCGAGCGTGTGGTGTCAAGCGTGGATTGGTTTGTCGTCACTTTATCCCCAACTCACGCGGACTTTTAAACCCATCCAATACAAAGCGCCCTGATTTGCATAAAGAGAGCGCGTAACCAATGAGGGCGCCTCGCTGAAGAGCTTTCCTCAATTCAAACCAATGTCCGCGCGCGTTATATTAACATATTTGCTTCGCAGACCAATCGTTTTGAGGAAAGGCGGTTAAGTGTAGACCGAACTCACCAATGGAGAAAGACGAGGGTAGAGTCTGAGGTCTGCATAATATTAACATGTTATTACCAGAGGTGTTTTAGATATTGATCCTGTATTCGGTGGTAGTTAAACTCATTCCCCCATCTCACAGGTCCATACCTGCTTTTCTAATTTAATAAAGACAACTGACAGGAAAATTTTTTAAAAAATGCCCAAGAGGAAGGTAAGCCAGTTTATATTTTAATTTCCTCACATATCCTCGATTTTCCTCCATTTTTTTAAACGAAATTGAACGATGAGAACGCACGCGACGTCGAGCAGGTAAAACGAGGATCAAGTTTTTTGAAGCGTTCTATTCGAATGGATTATGGAATCCTGCAAACGCTTTGGAACGTTCGGTAATCTTCGCGTTCGATCATCGTCACACTTGCTGATTTCCTCCATGATAGTTGGCGGTTTGTGTCTTTTTCGCCGCGAATTTGCCACTCCGTGCGCACTTGTGCTGAATGTCAGTCTGCGGTGATGCTTCAGTCGTCGTCGGTTAGACTCGAAACCGAGCGCTCTGCTCGTCTGATACTCGCTAACCTCCATTTTAAGATGCTCGTTTTTTTATTAGCTCACTTTCGTCGATCGATAGAGGTCCCCATTATTTTTTTCTATAGCCATGTTTGAACCGACAGGCTCTTCCTCCACCCCCATTGCGGAACGGCAGACCCGTATGTAACAAAGCGCTCTTAACAGTCACACACAACTCTTTCTCGCGTATTTAGAGGCGATTGTGATGGTAAACAATGCAAAACAGCGCTGAACTGTTGTCGTAGAAAAATATTACTAGTATAACATCACATTTGCACGTCAAATGATGCTTTATCGATAGTGATTCAAAGTCCTGGGGGGCGTAGACTAATGCCTTACAGTGTGGGGGTTTAAACCTTTTTGTTTTTCTTCTTAAGTTTGTGGTAATCAGAAAATAAAAATCAGTGAAATTACACTCCTGTCCTGTCAGTCAGATGTGTTCATGATGGAGGGACTGGAGGGAGTTTCTCAGGGGGAGTGTCGCTTCAATTACTGAGGCTAAACAAACAATGGACACTTTTCAAGAATAGTCCAAAACTTCTCAGAGAAAAAAAGGAGGAATAATAATAATAATTATGTGTTTCTTTTTCAATAATAAATGGTCAATGTCAGTGATTTGAGGTACCTGCTTTTCAGAAATGGTCAAATTTATATTCAGCTTATAGTATTAGTTAATTTTTTTCTTGTTAATAAACATTAAATAAGCAAAATAGAAAGTCGAAATTTATTCAGATGAAAAAGACAGCCCTAAATTTATCTGTCGCTTATTAATAGTTAGTTTGGTCCTTGGTTTGGGACAAAATGTTGTTTTTTAGTTGCTGATAAACAATTTTTTTTCCGGTTCAGTTTTTATTATTATTATTATTAATAATTTATTTTTAGTTACACTTAACAATTGCAGCCAACGCTAAAATTTGTGTAGAAATTGAATGTTTTCTGTTGTATTATAAATATTAACTTTTGGATGTCACGTTTTTTTTTCCGTGTTTTTTCAAGATTGTGTGTAGAAGTATTGCAGCTAAAATATGGAACATGGTTAGATAATGTTTTTCCGTCATTTTAATAAGCTCATAAAAACATTTGACTACAGTGAATCAAATATCAACAGGTTGTGCCAAAACAACACAGTTTTGTGGTTGTAAATGTTGGATAAATAATGCTTCTAACATATCTAATAGTTCTCACAACAATAAAACTTGTGATTTGTGCATCTATTTTTTTTTTTTTTTTTTTCAAATTAAATAAAATACCAATTTATGGAAAGTGCTAGACATAAAATGATTAAAAAATACATTTGAAAGAATTTTCACTGTTTCACACTTAAATACATTGAGTATAATACTGGAAAATACACAGATCTAAACTGACAACTGGTTTATTAGAGTGTGCAGATGTGTAATGTTAAATTGTGCCCAGAGCACAAGTAAACAAAAAGTCAAACTACCAGAGCTAAATTACCATATACACCATAGGCCTATAGCCAACGCAGCAGTGTATCTGATTATAATGAAGTCTGACAAGCAAAAGCTACTTAAAATGAACATTGTGTGTGAACTGAAGAATTAGCAGATCTTTGCAAGCGTCACTTTATTAGTAAAATCTACTGCCATCTAAAGGGTGACATGTCCTCAAAGTACTGTCTCGGAAGTCTTCTGGACCAGTCAAGCATGAAATAAATTTTTATTTGTACGAAGAAATGTCCGTTTGTACAAATTTTGCATGTTTGTTGTGTCTATGCAGTCACCTGAGGGAGCGGAGGCCAAAGACGCCACCAAAGTTACTAAGCATGAGGTAATTCACATTCATTACTTTTTCAAATGTAAAACTGCTAACATCACAGTTGTAAAAATCACATTTTATGGACATTTTAGTTTGATCGACTTTCCTAATACCGTTAAAGTAACTTACCTTTTAATTTGCATGGTTTAGCTACAACACATTTGAGTAAATTTCGGCACACATTCAATGTTTTTCCTTCTTATAGCCCACTCGGAGGTCAGAGCGTCTTTCCTCAGTAAGTTTCTTTGCTCTCTTTCCATATGCCAGATCTCATTTGAATATTCCCTGCAAAGGTTAATGAATTAGAAACAGGTTTGTCATAAACGTATAGTGGTATCACATGCCCTCTGGCTATCCTGAACCACAAACACAATGATAGTGTCTATATATTATTCACTTATACAGTTTAGATGTGTTTAGTTCAATTGAAATTGTTCTTAAACTAATATATTATTGTGTCAGAAAATAATTTACCATTCATTGTGGTCTTTGTGGTGTCTGTTATGGCACTGTTTTTAACTTCCTTCATCCTGTTGTCTTCTTAAACCCTCAGAAACCAGCTCCTAAACCTGAACCAAAGGCCAAAAAACCAGCTGCCAAGGTATCTCTATAACTATACGTCTTTGTTTTTGTGGCATTTTACATTTTTAGCATGTGTTTGCATGTACTTTGCATTGCAGGTAATTTCATTCCTTCATATATGAAAATATTTTGCACATTTGGTGTAGTTTGTGTATTGTATGGACAGTGTTAACTTTTTTTTTGAAGCCGATTTAGTAGCATTTTTGTTGTAGATCTGGTGCTGGCCAGTGTTTTGGAGCAATTAAATTGGTTCGGTACAGTATTATTTAACTCATTGTTCCATTTGTGTTCTATGAACAGAAGCCATCCAATGACAAAGCTGTAAAGGAGAAGAAGGGCGGAGCCAAAGGAAAGAAAGAGGAGAAAGAATCTGCACCCACTGCAAATGGAGAGACCAAGCCAGAGGAGGTGCGCTAACTCTTTTTGGTTGCTAATACCATTGTCTAGCATTTTCAGTACTCATCTAAGTGGTCTTAATAGAGGCAACAATGTGAAATGGCACAAATAAAGTATGATCATAATGAAACTTCACCCCTTAAAACTTACGTATATACACTACTGTTAAAAAATTTGGGGTTGGTAAGATTTTTCGGTAACACTTTACAATTAAGTTCATTAGCTAAACATTAGTTAATGTATTAACTAATGAACGAACAATGAGCAATACATTTGTTACTGTATTTACTAATCTTTGTTAACATTAGTTAATGAAAATACAGTTGTTTGTTCATGTTAGTTCACAGTGCGTTAACTAATGTTAACAAGATTAATAATTTATTAGAAATTAATATTAACAAAGATTAATAAATGCTGTAGAAGTGCAGTTCATTATTAGTTCATGTTAACTAATGTTAAATGCTCTATAACTAATGTTAATGTTATGCTCACAAAGGCTGCATTTATTTGATCAAACATACCATTGAAACAACAATATTGTGAAATAATTTAAATAATTGTTTATTTTAACATATTGCAAAATGTAATTTAGTCCTGTGATGGCAAAGCTGAATTTTTTTAGCATCATTACACCAGTCTTCAGTGTCACATGGTCCTTCTAATATGCTGATTAGGTGCTCAAGAAACATTTTCTTATCTTTTTGTAACATTTTAAATGTCTTTGCTGTCACTTTTGACCAATATAATGCATCCTTCCTGAATAAAAATATTAAAAAAACAAAACAAAATCTTACTGACCCCAAAATTAGAACAGCACTGTCTATGTCTACTTCTAAGTCCAGCATCAGTGGCGGCTCTAGCTGGAGCTATAGCCCCGGAAGAAATTTGCATAGCACCGGTACAGCCCACCACAAGGATTTCCTTATGATTTTTCTGTTTTTTACTCTCAGTGTCACTTTCATTAAAAATAAAGTTAATTATGTTTAATGTGCCTATATGTATTGACAAGGTCTTGACAGGGGAGGAGTCAAATAGACTACACTCAGATACCGCGATCATAATGGAGGGCTATTAAATAATTAAATATGAAGCCAAAGTCAGCAAACTTGAGGCACATCTCAGAATAGATCAGAAGATAACAAGGGGCATATTGTCCTCTTGTAATATTCAATTGGTGAGTAGCTACTTTGGTGGCTTAAGCCCTATATTGTCGAATGCCCTTAATATTTCACTCACGTTATCAACGTCAAGTAATATAGATTTCAATATCAATTCTTCGCTCTAGCCTAGTGGTGATGAAAAGGAGAAAAGATTGTTTTCGATGTATATATAATGAGTTACAGTTAAACAGATGTCTTGACTCTTGCGCCTCATCTGCTTTTTCAGTTTCTCGAGGTGTTTATATCAAGTTAGAAATTAAACATGTCTCTTTTCTGTTTTTTTCCAATTAGCAAAGCATTAGATCACTGCTGTTTTAAAGCCTTATTATCTGTTCTGACCAGTAGGTGGGACTGTATAGAGAATAAATACATAGACATGTCTATGGGACTGTCAGTCGATAGGTTTCAATTAACCGTTATTGATTTAAAGAGCTGATAAGGTAATAACAAAGATGTTCAGCGAAATTAATAACTGTCCACACATTACAATGTGACCTTAATAAATGGTTAAAGGTAAAACTGAAAATGAAATAAAATGCAATAAATGCCGAATATCGAAGTTATTTATTTAAAAAATTAAGTATTTTTAATAGCACCCCCAAGATAAAAATCCTGGAGCCGCCACTGTTTGGTATTACATATCGCACAAAAGTTGCTAAACCGAGCTCAGGCCTTGGAAAAGGTACATTTTCCATGCATTTTGTCACTAGAGCCATCTCTCTTTCCTCAAAACGCTCTGAGATTACTCAAATTGTCCTACAGGGCACAAAAAAGGTTTTCTTAGAACTGTTGTGTGAACAAGAATGAAAGAGCAGACATGTGAGGTGGGAAAGAATGACCTAGTTACAGGCATGTTGTGGTGAAGTGTATTCTGGACAGTTAGTAATAAAATGACTGGGTGTGAATTGTTGTCATTTAATGTCAAGTTTTGAAGGGCTGACGGTGACAACGGCAAGTTTGATTTTGAGGGTATAAAACTGCTTTGAAAAATAATACAACTTAAGGATAATATTCTTTGTTATATATGTTGTATCAAATGAGCTACCGTAACCAGTTCTCCTATTCTTCTAACCTTAATCATAAATCTTTGAACTTTAGATAATGGCTGATTTCGTTGAATAGTCATGATCAGTTTATCTCATGTCTTAATATAATTTGTGCCCTTTTCCTCTTTGCTTTTCTAATCCTGTTGTGACAAAATGATTCAAGAAACATGACAGATCATTATTGTTCACGCTCTGTACTAACATGGATTACATTAGATTGACCAATATCTAATGATCTTTTCCTGTATCCCTTCCCATTTCTTCTCAAACACCTGCATGTGCCTGAACCCTCACACGCGCACACACACACACACACAGATCTGTGTCTCACGCTCATCTGTCAGTGTGTCATCATGGAGAAGTTCTGCCCCCTCCTTCCTGTCCATCCGAGGGCAGAGTGAGAGTGTTAGAGTAAAGGGTACGAGAGTTTGAAGAGTGCAGTGTGTGCTTGTGTGCTCGTCACTGTACAGTCTAGATTTATTCGGCCGTCTCTTTTTGTTAGACTATACAAAAAAGCTGAATTAATTACATTGTGAATGATTGGTAACCAAGGTTAACAGAATGTTCAGTACATACACTCCACAAAATAATGTGTTGGCTCAACAACAAAAAATTAACGCAACAGTTTGCATTAATTTGAGTTATGACAACTGCGGAACTTAATAATTTGTAGCATAAAAACATTTTTAAGTTGATTGTTGAAAAAACTTAAGTCGCTCCAGCTACCAGAGTTGTAGCCCTGGAACCAATTAATCTATTTCAGTTCAAATCAACGGCTATCATAGCACATGCCTGCATAACTTATTTAACATGTATATTTAATGGACATGTAAGATATTACTTGTCACTGGCATTAGAGCAGTCATGCACTCATAGAGTCAATGAAGTGTATATCTTCATGTATCTACTCCTCAGTTCAATGGTAACCTCAAAAACTTGAATGTCAAACATAACAGCATTAAACACTAACAGGTATTTCCCTTCACTATAAAAACAAGTAAATTAACCCTTAATTTCAGCATTTATTTTCCTTATCCAGTCCTATGCAAAGCATGCTGGGAACTAGAAATCCACTGCCTAATTTCCGATGTTATCAAGACAATTTCATTAAGCTACTGTAACCTAATTTTTAAAAAAAGCCAACTGAACTAATGTCAACTAATGTTGGCCACTTATTATAATTAAAACAGTAAATTAGAATTGTTTACCTGCAACCATGCATTTATTTAAGGTAACGGGTCCCCTGAATAATTTTTATATTAGGAATCGCATCAAAAAGATTTTGCAGTGTTATTTCAGAGCCACTATGTTCACCAAAAGGTACAAAAAATGTTTTGCAAGTTTCAAAAATAATCACTGTTTCCAAACAGGTTTCCTTAATATTCATTTGTCAGATAAACACATTGATTAGTCTATCCACATCAGGTTGGGATGGAAGAAAGCATTTTTAAAAAATACACTGAATTCAAATTAAATTAAATTGATTTCCTTTGAGACGTACGTGTTTTTTGAGGTAAATTGTGGTTATAATTTGTTTGTGGGCTTACTTATACTAACTGAGTGGTTTTATATAATCTAACAGTTTAACTAAATAAATCATATCAATACTGTCCTCCACATATAAGAAATCATAAACTTTTTTTCTTTTGTGCTTTTTTTTTTTTCTCTGTATAGGAAACTGAGACACCCAACACCGAGGCTGAGGCCGAGTGATTGAAGTTGTTTTCTGGAATAACAAAGATCATTTTTTATTCCTATTGAGTATTTTGTAAAATGCAAACTTTTTTTAGACTTACCGTACTAGATTTCCTTAGCTAAAAGTCGACTCGCACTCCCCGCTGAAGCACCATTACCTGTCTCCTTCTCTTTCATCCAACAGAAGGATAGATTCATTTCAAGGAAAAGCAACAATTATTCTTGAATATTTCACCAGCAGCTCGCCTGCCAAATGCAGCCACTTGGAACATAACACATCCTGGTTCATCTTTTGCCACCAGAGTGCATAGCCTTAGCGCCATGTATTTGGTTACCAAGGTATAGGCCTTTGGTGTGTATTGTCTTTGAGTCTTGTTATTTAATTGGTTGAATATCTTAAAGAGAGAGATACAAAGAGAGGGAGCAAATGCGGACGAGAGATTTGAGTTGTAACCCTTAGCCTTTTTTTAATCTCCTTTGTAGCATTTTAAGATTCAAGTGTGTTCTTTTAAAATTGCTGAATTAAACATGACCCTTAACAGTGGCAGATATCCATAGCAATAAACAAGTGGTGCTTTGTGCTAGAAGGTTAGGAAAATTCTATAAGAACTGAATCTCAGACAAATGTAAAAGTCCACAGAACTGGTTTGAGATACTCCTCTGTAAAATGTTTTCAAATAAAAGATGAATAAACGGTCAATAGACTCTTGTGTGCTTGTTACTAGTTGTTTCTTTAATGCTACTCAAGTACTGGGTTGTCTTTATTCTCAAGGATACAGAAGTTCACCAAGAACGATAACTATAATGATATCTAGGCTATATTAGCGTCCACACCAGCGAACCATATCATTTAGTTTATTCTATGCGTACGCTCCAAGTCTAACATTTAAAATGCTTGAGCTCAAAAATATACATATATTAAATAAAGTAATAAATATATAATAAAACAGGTACAATAATGAAAAATGGTCAAAAACTAGTACCAGCGTGTCTTTCATAAACTGATATAATTATATATTTGAAATTAGAATTTAATTTAACCTTATCATTTATCCTTTAATATAAAGGCATAGCTTATCCTTAGTTGGCTTATATAAATATATAAAAAATTATATTTGTGTTATTTATGCATAAACAATTACATTACAAAGCACATTTGCAAATGCAATAATTTCTGTAAAATAGAGAAATTCAGAATTGATTCATTACGTGAATATTTTTCCATTGTGGTTTGTTTCCTCACTTTATTGTAAAATTATTTTTGATAAACAAAAACATGTATTTAACGTCTTGATGCTTTAAAAATCCAGATGTAAAAGAGCACGTCAGCAGGTCTTCCTCAATCAAATGTCATGTGATTTAAAGCAGCATATTATTGGTTTCTTTAAAGACTTTTAATTCCAACAATGCAGTTTGTAGTTTTCTGATTAGAGAGTAAGGGAATAAAAATAATGACAACACTGTACCATAAAGAGTTAACTTTGTGGAAAACTCTTGAGGGTCCAGGGTGTTTAGTCCAAAGCTACAAAAGCTTTTCAGTGTAGTTCTTTATACACAAACACATGTGACCC
Source organism: Zacco platypus (assembly GCA_038088235.1). Lineage (NCBI taxonomy): Eukaryota > Metazoa > Chordata > Actinopteri > Cypriniformes > Xenocyprididae > Zacco > Zacco platypus. The sequence goes on from CM076067.1 coordinate 14,121,098, forward strand.
TAAACACACACGCATACACTCACTAAATACAACTGCTGATGTCAGAAAGTGAAAGGTCAGCAATGCGGTGGGGAGGCAGGAACGGAGAAGAGGAAATGAATGGACTGACAATCCTCGTTGGTCTGGCCTGCTGTCTTTCTGGAGATCCAGCCAATAGATAAAAAGCCCCATATAGTAATAAAACTGTTTAATGGTCACACACAAGCAACATAAATCTCAAATGTAGAAATAAAAGTGCTTCTTTCTGTCATATTGATATGTTTTTTTTTTCAGAGGATCTATACACTTGTCAGGAATGTTGGGCAAATTATAGATTTACTTGCTTATCTGTGATAAGGATGCCTTTGAAAAGAAAGCACACTGAAATTCATGAACAAAAATATATATTAAAACAGTTATTTAGCACTGAATTGAACTAATCACATTATTATTATCCACATTGCATAAGTTCAAATGCATACCATGAAACTCTGTCACTAATTCAATATCAAAACTGAATTTCCAAAAATCTGTCCTTAATTCTGTGATTCAGTTTATAATACCATGCATGTATCTATATGAGTTGTTTATGCATGATTATCATCATTATTATTATTATATATCAAATACATACATTTCCCCCATCATTCAGGAGTCGCATTCCTCACTTTAAATATTTTTATGAGGCCAATTGTATTCTATTTTTACTGATTATTATTTTTCAGAAATCTTTAAATAAAGCTTTTGTTAATAATTATTATTTTGTGAAAGTATAGCAATCTGGAAGGTTCAGATGAATCTAGAAAGATCCGAGTAGGCAAAAAACTCCATCTTCATTTTTTTTACCCTTATAACCTTTGACCCATGTTTGGCCCCTGAACTCATCATCTGAAATGTTAGTCCTGACCTCCAGTGGCAAGAAGAAATACTGCACAACAAAGATCACAAAATAACCCAACGTTCATCCATTTTATAATCTTTAAGGTTTAAGATTTTTATTTTTAGCATTCTGAATCAAAATTAGTCATTCTTTCAGTGGGTTCTTGCTTTTGTCTGAACCTACTTGTGAAGTTTTGTGCCTACTCAGGCATTTCAGATCACCACCGTTTCTCAAAAGTGTGATAAGTTGCATCAGTTTTGCTTAAGTAGCCTCGAAGCTAAAGCTGGTATATTCATGTACTTCTCAAGTATCTGACTGCTTTTCTCCTCCACGCTTACTCTTAGTGTCAGTAGTTTAGCAAGTGTTACATCACCAAATGCAGTTAAGACCAACTGTTGAACGGAGGATTTTCCTAGCAAGGGCACATAACAATTTGCCTCATCCTTACAAACGAAAAGTCAGAGATTGTATCAAAGTCACCTTTTAAGCTCAGAGAAAAAAGAAAAGACAAACCTCAAACCCTTCCCTTGTTTAATGCCTTTGATGCATCCCATTTGATGCATGTGTGTATTATGCATACACAAACATACACCCATGCATCATATATATGTATATATATATATATGTGTGTGTGTGTGTGTGTGTGTATATATATATATATATATATATATATATATATATATATTAAATATAACAAATATATAAAATGCCATGAAAAGAAAAACTTTTGCAGAATAGATATTCCTCCGGTTTCACAGACAAGGCTTACGCCTAATCCTAAACTAAAATGCCTGTTTGAGATGTTCCTGAAAGTAACTTGGACTGTTATATATTAAAATATGTCATTGCCATTGTTTTGTCTCAAGATGCGCACCAGTAACGTTTTCTTTACCAAGAGACGTTTATAAAAGCTACTCAAATGTCCTACTTAAACTAAGGCCTAATCCTGGCTTAATCTAAACCCTGCCTGTGAAACCAGGCTATTATATTCTTCAATGGGTGCCGAGTTATTAAGCCTCAGTTTTAACTCTCATTTGCATTACTTGCGATACATGGTCGAAGCAAAAAGAAAGTTTAGCCTTCGTGAACATCGCAAGCATTGACTGTGATACAGAGCTGGTGGTGTTTATTTGACATGGATAACTAGGGATCTTAGAATTTAGATTGGTCAGACCATAAACTACAGGTCAACTATACTATTGTTGCTGAAGGTTAGAACTCAACAGGCATTTTTAATGTTGTATTACTGCCTACTAAAGTCATTTTACTTGATTTAAGGCCGTAGGATGAGAAAACTTCAACATCCTCGCTCCTTATGCCCCTATTAGTTTACCATTCAAATAAAAAATAAAGAAATATGAAATACCTGTAGATAATGAGTATCATGTTATGGACAGAAATATAGGTAAATATTTTGCCCAATTCAACTGTTTTACACAATCTTTAACTAGGCATGGACACATCATCTGCATGTTGTTTCTTTAATATAGATATACCGTGTGACACAAATACATACATAAAATCGCCACTGTCCTATTTGTCAGGCGTTGCCATTAGTCACTGGATTCCTGTAACTCACAAGGTTTAATTCATTACATTCTCCCTGTTTACTACCCTTCCCCCATTTTACTGCCCGCTCGCTTTTGGGAAAGAAATGGAGGACTTCCCTATCCAAATCACAACCAAGAGAGGGGGTGGGTTCCTTGGAATAAGTGTGTTTTATGATTGAAACGAATTGACTTTTATACACATCACAACCACACAAACACGGTGGTAATATTCGGGTGTTTGATAGTTAGCTTCAATATGCTATTGTGGGAGAAACATGGTGTGAGAACCGAGCTTCGCTGCCTGCAAGGTCGACAGACCGAGGAAAAAGAGGCGCCATTAAAGCTCAGGGTCCGGGATTTAGCAAACAAATAACCGTAGCCCGAATAAATAGTTACGTTTTTGCATAAAATGAGCCACCATTGCTTTCTTTTTTCCCCCTCAGCGTTAGCATCACAGCCTCCCTGACAGCACAGTCCTGCGCGTACGTACTAGACTCTACTCGTGTATTCCTGCGCAAAGGGGTTGTGCTTTTCAGAGGGAGGAGGGGGTGTGGAGCGTAAACTGAAACCCAAAATATTCACGAACATCCTTAAGGTGCATTAAACTGCATGTTTTAGAAACATCGTTTCTTGTCGTCCACAAACGCCTCGGCGCTCGTTATGTTTGTCCCCATCGATGCATGGCACTTTGTGCCTAAGAGGGGACTATTTTGCGAGAGCGCGGAAGGCTCGAGCGACGCGCCGGATCTGCTTTCTGTGTGTGTTGGGTGAATGGAGGCGCAGCTCTTCCTGGTGAACAAACACTGACAACTATAGGGCAGCCTAGCGATACCCGCTTCCCAGAACGGCCACACACACCTTCTCCTTCACCCCCAAAACAACCCTAAACATGGCTGCTGAGCGTAAACACGTCGCGCAGTTGAAATCCGGTGAGTAAAAGGGACTGAGAAAGGTGACGCTGGAGTATTTTTATATACATATGCCTTTCCAACCACGTCCTTCTTGAAAGCTAATGTAGCTCATTCTCCCCCATCTCGCAGAACTGTACTTCCTAATAGCCCGATTTTTAGAAGCTGGACCTTGTCAGGACGCGGCAGAGGTGGGTGATTTTGTAATACAGGATTGTAAACGACATTTCTGGAGAAGATTGAACGGTAATTTGCTATTTTTGTGCTTTTTTCAGACCTTGATACGGGAGGTTCAGGAGAAGGAGGTAAGCAGCGCGAGCCCTACTCGCGTCGCATCTCACTGCGCTGCACTTTAGGCTGCTAATTTAACGCAGATTTCATATTTATGGTTTAAAAACACAAACTTGACCCCTTAGAATTTACCCAAACCTATTTAACACCATTTTTCCATTACAGCTGTTACCCAAAAGGATTGACTGGACTGGCAAAGAACACCCAGGGAGTTACGAAAATTTGGTAAGGGATCCCTATAACCGAGAGAAAACTTTTTAGAGAGCAAAATAAGAAATTGAATTTCCCGCAATTTTTAAATCAGGAAAAAACTTAACCCGAACACTCGGGGAAAACCAACCTCAGGGTTAGAAAGGACTGCCATCAGATGAACCCAGAGCCTGGCCTGACCTCAGGGATGTGAGTTTGGACACACTGATGTGCACAAGGTGTAAATAGATGTTAAAATTGATGTAGAAATAAAGAGACGTCATGAATGTGCTGCTATAAGGGGAAGGGAGCGGAGGGAGGAGGGACCAGTGCGCGCAGACTGAACGCGGGGCGGGATGGAGGCGCTCTGCTCCATCTAATACAACCACAGCCAGGGTAAAATACTCTTTTACCTCACTTTATTACACTTAAACTAAGCTTTCGGAGCAGGAAACAACGAGCGGGAGACGTAGAGGATCTTAAGAGGGTAATGGGACTTTTAAGTTACCGTGACGATATTTTTATCGGAGGAAATTATTTTTGAGCAGACAGTGCTGTGAGACTTGAGGCCGATAATACAAATGAGAGGTGCATCGAAATGAGTACGTATTGATTAATTTATTAATTACGATATTTAGAAAGGTAAATAAATTATTAATCGGACTATTTGCATTTTTCAGTAGCTCGCTTTTCCACGTGGGAATAGCACTCGGGAAGACGATTTGAGTCCTCATTCGAAGTGAGATATAGCGAAATATCTTGATTTTAAAACTTGCTGTGTTTTGATCCAGCCCCTGTTATGGCCACCCCCAATATGTGTGTTATATTTATAAATATATATATGTATAATATAATATAGTATTATATATATATATATATATATATCAGTTGCGTAACTAATAGACTCAACAGTGTTAATCACACAGGCTGTAACTGTTGTTTCTTGTACAGGGTGAAATTCACACACATTGTAGCGATAATCTGTTATATTGTATCCGCGATTGTCTCGCGGATGATCTCGCGCGTCACTACGCCACTAGATTCCCGTATTATATTGAGTGAATGCGTGTGTGTTTTGCGTGTATGTGTGTGTGTGTGATCGTCCGTGTGAAGATGTTAAAGCCTTTGCCTGCAGATTGTGGGTCGGAATAACGCGCACGAGACTTGACCGCCTGATGTTGGCGCTGTCAATTAATTTTTTTTTTTGTCAGGTCTCGAGTCCCTCGATCAATATGTTAATGAGCTATGCAATCTGCATTAATTATCATTATTCATGAGATTAATTAAATAACGACGTTGCATTAAGATTATTATGAATGAAGTATATGTTAATATTTCTAAAATAGATACATGTATTTTTTTTTAAATAAAATGTTTATTTAAATGATTTTAAGAATAACTTGCATTGTTGTTATTTCGCAAAATAATTTACGTGTAATGTAATAACAGTAATTGGGGATAATTAATTAACAACTGTAAGCTATATTTAGATACCGTTATTAAATATTGATTTTAATTGTATAATTCATGTTTTTAATTCTTATACCCTCATTTACTCACTGTTAAACATGGCCTTATTTATAAAATCATTAGCTAAACGGTGTGCGCGCGCGCGTTTGTGTGTGTGTGTGTGTGTGTGTGTGTGTGTGTGTGTGTGTGTGTGTAGACCAATAGGATGACGCTAAATGCAATTAAAGCCACATTAATTACTGGCCTGCAGTTGGAAGCTGGATCTGCTGAACAGGCTTGATAAAAGATACCCGTACTGACGCGTTGCGCATGAAGACGCACATTTTACACTGTAGATTAGATTCATCTCTAGGGACAATATGGAAAGATTAAAAAAAAAAAAGCTTTGCAAAACGGCAGTAAAACTGTATTGGTTTGAAACGGAAGTGTCTTCTATAATCCTCTAAAGGTTTTAATTATGCTATTATGTGAACGGTTTTTATGTGTGCATTGGCTGTTTTAAAATGTCCTTTTATTTTATTGCCGAATTATGTTTTAGTACACGTACATTATATGAAACGAATTCATGGTGATACTGATCAATTTTAATTAAAGCCTTTACAATTGCATGCTTTGATTAAATTTTATTGTTGTAGTACAAAAAAAATAATTATTGAATTATGTAATTGTAGTTATGTTTTTAAAAAGGTATTTATGTTGATTAATGTTAAGATGGCATGGCTGCAAAATATTTGCATTTATATTCACACAAAAACATGTTCATGCTTTTTTATTTTCTACCTTTTTGTTTAAATCTACTTTCTATGCATACACTATTGCAACACAATAATTTAGCGTATTGAACGTTATATGAAACCGTATATATAGGTGTGTTAAACAGATTAAGTTGCCCTAATATGTGTTTGTGATTGTGTGTTTAGGTCAAATTGTACAGGCACATTTCTTCAGATCACCTGTTGCAAGTGTGTGAGCGAGTGAGCCCTCTTTTAGAGAGGGAAGTGCCAGCCAGCGTACCTGGAGTCAACTCACTGCTGGGAGCCGGACGACAGTCAGTGCTGCGTACAAACAAGAGTGAGTGTTCATGTTTGACCATTGAATATATTCGTCTTCCGTGTTTATAACAAGCAAATTAACCTGTTAACAGCCAATTTAAGCAAAAAAAAAAAAAAATTGCTGTTTTTTAAATGAAAAAGCTGAAGATGGGGGGAGGAAACTTAAACGTTTGGCAGATTCATTATAAAGGATTTGACCGGAAATCTTTTTAATATTTACAAATGGCATCTCACTATTGCATCCAGTGTATAAGTATGTAAATGAAAGAGGAATTGATCAGTAGTGTTGGAATTTACCTCCATAATGCTGGCTTCAAAATGAAATAGATTTCATAGCAATTAAAACTTTCAATAACATTATGTTGAATATTGCTACTGCTCTTCCAATTACATTTTGTTTTGCGGTAAATATGTGTGTTTTACAGCAATGCCAGTTTGTGAATGTGTGCCTAGGGATTCAATCACTACTCCAGTGTATTTAGTGACAGTCCCACATGTTTGTTGGCAGGTTGTAAGCACGTGGTATGGAAGGGGTCCGCCCTCGCAGCCCTGCACTGTGGCAGGCCACCGGAGCCGCCAGTCATCTATGGAAGCCCGCCCAATATTGGTAAGCCGCCTCAGATTGGTTAGGTATAATTCCAGTGGAAGAAACATTTATTCAAATCCTTAGATTTTTATTAAACTGATTTGATGGTTGAAATAACATACTGGAGAAAAAAAAGTCTTTAATACATTTAGCTTATATATGTGTTTTAGAAAAATGTGGACATATATTAGAAATAGTTTTTGTTGTAAATGAAATGATTATAATAAGAATTTCCTTAGAATGCTGTAGATTCACATATAGTGTATTTGCTCTCATGTTGTTTTGCTGCATATGTCTTGTGTGTTATAGTGGAAACAGTATACAGTCGGAGGCTGAATGGCTCGTATCGGTTGGGTCAGCTGGTCCCTACAGCTGTTTACCAACATATGAAGATGCACAAGAGAATTCTGGGCCACTTGTCATCTGTGTACTGTGTCACCTTCGACCGCACCGGTCGCCGCATCTTCACAGTAAGGCATCTCGTTTTATGACATACGTTTTTTTTGTTTGTTTGAACAATCATCTCTTTTCAACACAAGTTTTGAATGTGCTTACCTTTTTTTGAAATGTAATGAATATGAAAAACATTTTGAAATATATGAATATAATGTATAAATGAATCATAGAACTAAATTGTGCAGTTTTTTAGAACATATTAATGAACATTTCTGCCGTGTGCCCTCCTTTGGCTGGTTTTTGAGTATAGTATTGTGGAGTGTATTAATTTATTACGTCAGGTTATGGAGTTTTAATTTATGTTCTTGTGCTATCAGACCGTGTGTTTGTGTGGACTGTGCTCGCATGTGTATCTGGAAAAGTGTTCAGGAAGAAGGTGCTCTATTAAGTTTATGTTCAGTTTTATTGTGTGTTAATTGGATGGTTTTAAGAGGTGATTTCAATATCAGGTTTTCAAAAAAAGATTTCAAAAATGGATGATTTCTCCAAGAGATAAAAACATTCAGAAAACGATTGCTAACTTTTAAGTGTGTTTTTATTTACACCGAAGTGTAAAACGGGCAAAACGGGCAATTTGACAGTTGTGGTTTTCAGGATGTTTTTGAATTGATATTAATATTTCTAGCTATGCTTGGCTAATATTTTATTAATTGACTAAAATTTGCTCTATATTTGAAGTATAATATCTATAAAATTATATATGTATTTAAAAACCTTATCCAGTGATCATAAAAAAGGAAAGGGAAATGTATTGGTCAAAATGTGTGGGTACATTTTTTACATTACAGTGTGTGTGGTGGGCAACCATATATCCCATAATATAAATTAGCATTTACATTCTTCACTTATAAGTATCATGACCATGATGCTTTTGCTTTTTAACATATTTAATATTCAGTATTTTTAATTCAGAAATATCTGTGTTCTGCATAAATGTAGTGAACTGATAAAGCAGTCAGAACGTACAAATACTGACAAGTACAATGTAGCTGATTTAAATTACTTAGTGGCTTTAATTAGACCGTATGCCTCATTAAACTGTATACATACATCTGTATGCCTACCCATTATAGAATTTAAAGGGATATCACTTCACTTTTTAAGGTGTTGTTAAAGTGTCATATAATAAAACGGTTTTGGTCAAAAGCTTTAACATTGCAAAATCCCCCAATGAACATGATTGTCTCAAATGACCCTGTTGAATGGAGGGATGTGATCGCTGTTGGTCCAGATGTCTGAGTGGGCTTGAGGTTCTGAAAGCAGCTGTGGTTTTATGAGTTAAGCGGAGACTTGCCTGTAAGAGGGTTATATGTTCACACTGGATGTAGTTACAGTGATTCAAAAGACCTGTTCTGTAGTTTATCATTGAGAGTATCATTAAGGGGGCCATTGACTTAACTTGTGTTTATTTTATATGGCAAGTTGCTTTGGATAAAAGCATAAATTAATACATGAAAATGTGGCTCATTATTGATTTCTGGCCTGTTGTGATGTGTCTGAGTAATACATCATGTACAGAAAGTGTTTTCAGTGTGTTTTGATTTAAACGGTCTGGGGCCACTAGTAAAAACGATTGTATTTTGCATTTTTCTAGTTCATTACAGTTTTTAATTATAGCTCGTCTTAACAGCATAACAATTTGAGTGAATTTTTTTAAGTTTTTGGTTTGTCATGATTTGAGGATGATCCGAATAGTGTCTTGTGTGTCAGTGGAAGCAAAAACATCAAGACTCACATGATCAGTGTCAAAAATTGCTTATTTTATTAGTGACCTAGAAATAGTGAAGAATATTTCATATTCGTTTTATGTCATAATTTGTACTTTGTTTAACATTTTTCAAAATCTTGAGACTTTTTAATTATATATCGATTTATATTATGGCCTCGTTACAAGATTTCAAAAATTATATTCTTTTGTTCAGCAAGGATGCATTAATATGATCAAAAGTAACAGTAATGACATTAATAATGTTAAAAAATATATTTTGCAATTTGATCTTTCTAATCAATTATTAAAGAATCTTGAAAACAATTTATCTTGGTTTCCAGAAATATATTGTTATAATTATTGTACTATTTTTAAATTAAAATATAAATTGCTCTCAACATTGATAGTAAGAACTCTTTCTTGAGCACCAAATCTGCGTGGTTTACGTGTTTTGGCCGTTCATTTACACAGCAACAGTGTTTTGGGGGCCTGAAAACACACAGCTTTTGAAAACGATACCATTATCGTCTCAGTGTAAACTACAAAAATGCAAATTTGTGAAAACTGTGACATCATGTGTATTACGCGTTTTATAGGCGCATAGTGTTTCTTTATAAAGTGCCACCTACTGGCCTGGTAGCATAATACAGCATTTTTAGTCTAATCGTGGATCTGTGTGAACGGAGATATTTTTGTGAATGAATGCGGAAAACATAAAAAGAACAACGTTTTCTATTTTAGTTCATGGTTGTCATGTAAACGTACCCTTAGATTGCTTTCTGAAGTAATGACTCCTGCAAATTCAGCTTTGCTGTACACTTTAAAATCTATTAAAAAAAATAAATAAATAAATAAATATATATATATATATATATATAAGTTATTTTAAATTGTAATGTTTTAGAATGTTTTAATGTATTTTTAATCAGATAAATGCTGCCTTGCTGAGCATAAGAGACTCCTTTCAAAAACAAAAATCTTAAACTTTTGAACAGTAGTGCATGTCATTAATAAATTGGACTCGGCTCTATGGCCCTTTGTTGGATTTTCAGTGAGTAGTTCTTTTCTTTTGTACAATGTTGTGCTTCACTGGGAACTCTGTCTTCATTTCCTAGTGACTAAAAGGGTATTTTTAGACCGTGAGCCTTCTGAGCTCAGAGGGACAGATAATGTTTTGACTCTGGGATAAGTGTAGAGGTTAAAGGTCATTCACATGTTCCATCTGGGCAAGCATACTGTTGCTCTGTGACATGATCATGCCATCGCCCACAAACTTGTTAGAGATTCTATGTGTGTGTGAGTGGACGTGTTTTGATTCAGGCATTTCTCTGACATTATCTCACTCTCAGCCTTTGGCTCGAGCTTTTGTTAACATTTGTCAGCTCTGGTTTTAAGCGGCCTGTAGGATTGTGCTTGTATGTGTTTTGCTGATGTGTGTTTTTGAGTGTGCTCTCTTGGGTTCCATTTTACTCTGCAAGTTTTTAATGCTCCAAAAATGGCTGAACTGCAAGGATTACTCCCCCTCTTTCTGCCTCTCCCTCCCTTTTCCCTCTATCTCCTACTCCTGTTCTCTTTGTCTTTTCCTCTTTCGATCTTGGTCTCTCGGTGTATTTCCCCCTCTTTCTATAGGTCTTTTTCTCCCGGCGTAGGGGGGCGTGTCTGTGCGCACATGTTGAAAAAAGTGTTTCTTTTATGGATTTGGCTGCAAGCCACGAATAAAATCATCTCTTTCATATTCCTGAGCCATTAGCCAGTGTGTCATTGGCATTCCGTCTGTGTTTAACAGATCTTCGGGAATGTTCGTTTCTGTGTGTGGCTGGGGGATCATTTTTCTTTGCTCAATTTGATATGCATGTGTGGCCTGCTAAAATCAATGTTGTTATCGCAGTTAATTCTAGTGTTTCTGGAAACAACAGTGATATTTTCATGTTAAATCTGAGTTTACGGAACGAGGAGGTAAATGGCACGCTGATTATCTGAGGGGAAAAAAGCATCTTTCAATCAAGCTGTGATTGAAAGACTGCTGTAGGTAGCGCTTGCTTTTTATGATCTTCTGCCTGTTGTCATGGAAATGCAATGCCACAGTGCTGCATTTTTAGGTTAAAAGCATGTTTGATTCACCTTGCAATAAATTCACATTGGACTCTCCACATAGTATTAGTAAATAATAGTAACATTTGTGTTAGACATTTATAATGTTTCTGCAGGAAATGCCAGGGGGATGTACACTCATCACTAAAAGATTTTTGGTAACGCTTTACAGTAAGGTTCATTAGTAAAACATTAGTTAATGTATTAACTAACATGAACTAACAATGAGCAATACGTTTATTATTTTTTACTAATCTTCGTTTACGTTAATGAAAATACAGTTCATTGTTTACAGTGCATTAACTAATGTTAACAAGATTTTAAAAATGTATTAGTAAGTGTTGAAATTAACATTAACACAGATTAATAAATGCAGTTCATCATTAGTTCATGTTAACTAATGAGCCTTATTGTTAAGTCAAGTGTTACCGGATTTTTTAATACTTTTAAACGAAGTCTCTTATACTCACCAAGGCTGCATTTATTTAATTACAGTAAAATACAATACAGTAAATAATTACAATGCTACAATACAGTAATGTTGTGAAAATAAAACTTTTTTTTTTTAAGAATATATTTTCAAATGTAATTTATTCCTGTGATGGCAAAGCTGAATTTTCAGCATCATTACTCCAGTCTTCGGTCACATCATGCACACCTTCAGAAATCATTCTAATATGCTAATTGGATGCTCAAGAAACATTTATTAAGTTTAAAAAAAAAAAAAGAAGGAAAAGTGCTACTCAATATTTTATGGACAGCATAATACAGTTTTTTTCAGTATTCTTTGAATAGGAATTTTGAAGAGCAGCATTAATTTGAAAAAGATCTTCTGTAACATTATAAATGTTTTATAATGTCATTTTTGATCATTTTAATGGCCTTTCTGAATAAAAGTATCAATTTCTTATTCAAAATCTTACTGACCCCCAAACATTTGAACAGTAATTTAATACTCGTCCCCCTACATACTGTGCTATTAATAAATATTCAGGATCGATCAGAAAGTAAAAAACATTTCTTTTAAAACGATAATTAGTTGTTTTTGCTTTAAACATTTAAACAAAAAGCATAAATGGTATTATATGTTTTATAACAAATAAGACTTTATCCACAGGTTGGAAAATCTAAATATTTAAAGTAGGAAAGGGAAGTAATTAAAGTAATTAAGTCCATTTTGTTTTCATGTTGACTTTGAGCAAGGTAAGTTTCTAAAGTGGTTTTGGATACATAAAACAACGGGAAAACAACCTTAACCAAAAACAAAGTTGAAATCACCCTAAAACACTCCCTTGGCGCAGACCAAACTTGTTATCTGAGCCTATTTAATTGTAGTAAGTGCATTTTAAATGAGTCGAGACGCCCGTCTTTAGAGACACTTTTGGCATTGGTTTAGCTTGAGACAATTGAATGGAATCTCTGCATGAGTAAATTAATTTGCAAAACACTTGACTCGGTTCTTGTGGATTTTATTTGCCTTCACAGAGACTAAACTTTATGATGAGAACATCTGAAAGCAGACTGAGTCATTCTGATGTACGACTTTAGTAGGGTCCGAGGGATTACCGTTTGTGGTGTGTTTCCTCAGGGTTCAGACGACTGCTTGGTGAAGATCTGGGCAACGGATAACGGGCGTTTGCTGGCGACACTGAGAGGTCATGCAGCAGAGATTTCAGACATGGCTGTGAATTATGAGAACACCCTGCTGGCAGCCGGCAGCTGTGATAAAATGATCAGAGTGTGGTGCTTACAGACCTGCGCTCCGCTGGCGGTACTGGAGGGCCACGCGGCATCCATCACGTCATTACAGGTGTGCAACACGCTTACATTCACACTTTAACAGACACACAGAGTATAAACAATTTTATTTCAGATTTAACAACTATTTTTCTTGTAATAAACTAGCCTGTCTAGATTTTTACTGTGTAATCAATTCCATTCTAGGTCATTTTCTGTTGTAATACACTAAATTATTGTAAAAGACAACCATATTGAATACAATTGTAGGATAATAGTGTAAGTGGTCACCATTATGATGATTCATAGTCCCGTTGGCTGGAAACTTGGACCTTTTAAATTAATTTTCTCCCACAGAACACAATTGAATGTACAAGGAGAAAATAAAGCATTATATGACTGTTGTTGTTCTGTTATAGTGCAAAAATATATTTTTATTAACGATTAACCGTAATAGTGCCCTGTTTGAAATAGTTCTGTGGTAAGAAGGTGAACTTTAATTATGACTTGTCAACAAGGCCAGCAAAATGGTATTAAAACAAAGTGCATGCTATGAACCTAAGCCCTGAATATATAAATGTACAGAAATTATTGTAATGCAGACACAGCTAATTATTGTCAATGCAGCACAACACTGCTGTGTTACAGTCATTTTTTTTAATTGTTAGAAACTGCAGAAGTACTGTGAAAAGCCAGAAATATACACTACCGTTAAAGCATTTTGGGTCAGTTAGATTTTTAAATGTTTTTAATCTTATGTTTCTTAAGGCTGCATTTATTTGATCAGTATTATTGAGAAATATTAATATAATTTTCAGCAGCCATTACTCTATTATTCAGTGTCACATGATCCTTCAGAAATCATTCTAATATGCTGATATGGTGCTCAAGAAACATTTCTTATTATTGTTGTTGAAAACCATTGTGCTGCTTAATATGTTTGTGGAAACTGAGATACAATTTTTGCAGGATTATTTGATGGATAGTAGGCTTGCTGTAGTAGTTGATGTTACCGTTGCGTTACTTGGTGTTTGACTGTGCACAGATTGCATTACTTGCCCACTTATAAAATGCTCATCTTATAAAATGTGCGGTCAGTAAGTGGTACATTTTACAAGATGAGATATTTGTCAATGACTCTGCTCCCTATACAGAAAGTTGACAAGATTTAGATGTATTTAGAGACAATATTTAATGTGTTGCAAACCTGTTTCAGCTCTCTTTCTCTGTGTGTGTGTAGTTTTCTCCTCTGTGCAGTGGCAATAAGAGGTTCCTGTCCTCGACTGGAGCTGACGGCACCATCTGTTTCTGGCAGTGGGATGCACGCACACTCAAATTTGGGTGAGTTTCCTTTATATTTGCTTGTGAGTGTTTTCTTTGCTGTTTAGAGCAAGCATTTGAAGCTCTTTTTGTTTAGTTGAATTACTGTAAAGCAGAAACATGCAATTTTCTTTTGAACAGAGCTGAAATGTCATATTTTTCAGTGCTAAAAACTTTCTCTTATCCCAGCTTGATGTGCTCAGACTTTTAATTTATCAATCATTGTTTTTGCAAATCCATTTGGTAAAGAAATTTCACCCTTTTAATAAGTGTCATAAAAGACCACTAAGAGCCTATATTTTCGCACTCATAGTGTTTCTGTGTTTTGTGTGTGTGTATGTAGGCAGCGACCCAGCAAATTCATCGAGCGGCCCAGACCAGGCGTACAGATGATCTGTTCCTCTTTTAGTGCAGGTAGGCCAGAAGTGTCAAAGCTCTCTTCTCACCTCTACCTGCCCCCATTTTATAAGTTGTCTTTTACCACTCACAGCCTCTCCCATCAGGAACCCATGTGACGAAATGCTTTTGTTCCAGCACTGAGCCTGTAGTAAAACGTGATGTGTTCATAAATGGGACACTCGAGACACTTCATTTTTTTGGAGTTTATAGACACTGATCAGTGACATCTGCCAGTTTGCTGAACTGCTTTGCCATATGACATGGTACAGATCTTTTATATTATAGAAGATAGAAAATTGAATAAAACTAGTGTATGAGTTGAGAAAATTTATATTTTTTAGCACAGTCTTATGTGAAAGGCCCCAAATCATTATTAGACAGATTGACAATTCTTTTGTTAAATGTATTGCTGTGGACTGCAGGCCAGTCATAAAACAAACAAGATTAACTTCTAAGCTGCTTTTCCAATGCTTTTGTTTGCCATTATTACCTTAATTTGTGGGCTCTTCTAATTAAATATTTATATGTATGATTAATTGCAGTTAATTTAATTATTTCACCTGCAAATCATGTAATTCAACTACAAATTGTAGTCGATTGACAGCCATAATATTTAAGACTAAATGCCTATGATTATATGAGTGTGTGCTTGCATAGAAATGTGATATTAAGTGACTATTGCC
Source organism: Zacco platypus (assembly GCA_038088235.1). Classification (NCBI taxonomy): domain Eukaryota; kingdom Metazoa; phylum Chordata; class Actinopteri; order Cypriniformes; family Xenocyprididae; genus Zacco; species Zacco platypus. Next base: position 14,136,397 of record CM076067.1, read on the forward strand.
TTGTTTTCATTGTTCTGAAAGCTGATAGCAGATTATAGAGTGACGGCAGATCGTTTTGGCTTAAACGTTTTTCTGCAAAGTAAGGCTATAAATATCCTGTTGTCAGACAGATAACACAGACTTTTTAAAAGAGAGTGTTCAGCGCTGCAGGAGCTCTTCAAATACACATTACTGAAGAAAAGAAACACTCTACTGGCATTCACCCAGATAGAAATGCACACACAGCTTCTAGTTCTTTCCTCTACATTTCTTTGGTATTGCACGGTCTGAATTTATTTGAGCTGTTTGAGTTTCTTGTTTATTAACACCATATTGCGGTTATTCCTTATATTTGCGAGATTGCACCTGCATGAAAATGATGACAAAGCGTTTGTTAATGATGGGTTTCTACTGGTTTGTATGCACATTAATGCTGTATTGTGGTGATGTAATTTATGTAATGCTAAGTGATTTTTGATGATATTTCAGGTGGGATGTTCCTTGCGACAGGCAGCACTGATCACATCATTAGGGTTTATTACTTTGGAGGTGGACAACCAGAGAAGATATCTGAGCTGGAGTCTCACACAGTAAGTGTTTGTTTGCATTTTGTGACTATTTACTCCTTAATAAACAGAAATGCAATTTAGATGTCAAAAAAGTTAGAGGTGGGGCATGCGTACTGATTTTTTGCGTACTGAAATATGCACAAATAACCCAAGTTTGAATCTGGTTTGTGACCTTTTCTAATACCCTGTCCAGTGTTTCTGCTACCAAATAGGTAAAAAATGCAAATAAAAAATGATTAATGTTATACTATTTTGTAAGTTATTATGTAATATTCAATGTATATTAAACCGCATATATACTATATTTCATAATGGTCTAATATAATATTTGTATTATGTAAGATAATTAATTTTATGTTAACTATGTATACATAAATATAAATGTAATGGAGTTCAACAACCCCTGAGTTTATGTGTGTGTATATATGTATAATAGTATCCACCTAAAAAAAATTATATATATATATATATATATATATATACTTTATATATATATATATATATATATATATATACTTTATATATATATATATATATATATGTATATACTTTATATATATATATATATATACTTTATATAATATTGACATATTGATCTATTGTTTTAAAAGCCTCTCATTTTCATTCTCTTTCCTGGCTTTACTGTTGCAGGAATACATTATTGTTTTGAGGTTCCCCTCATGTTTTTTAATGACTTCATCTTTTTCCTCAGGATAAAGTCGACAGCATCCAGTTTTCCCATACTGGAGATAGGTGAGCAACACTGCGATTGTGAGAGAGTCTGTGTTTGTATGTTAGGTTTGTTGGATTAATGGAACATTGGAGTTCTTAAAATTATTATGAGCTGATGTTGTCAGCAGAAAAAAATGCCCTTGTTCCCATCTCACACACACATGCATGTCCAATACCCACTTTACACATCGTACAAGAATTCAGGTGCGTGAAATGTCTTTCTACTTAAACAACAGGAACATGACAGTTACCCACACACACCAGTTCTTTATTCAGTCTCTGCAAGCTCTTTTATGTTCCTCACTCGCTCTGCTTTAATGAGCAAATGTTTTTGCATTGGGGGAGGGGGGAAGTAGAGAGTGTGACAGGAGAAGAGGGAGAGAGAAGGAGAGTAGTAAGAGGGAGAGGTCTGTAACAGGTCCCTAAGGATTTAAAAAGATAGATGTTCACATGAACAGATTCTTTTTACCAGAGGAGACAGCATCCAGTGTTACATATATAAGAAGGGAAGAAATCTCACCAATCAATAGATACTGCAGAAGAGAGTACTGTCAGAAAGATGTCGTCCATGCCACAAATGAGTAGACTGTGTGGGCATTGTGTGTTACTGTGTGTTGTTTTATTTAATGGACTAACACTCCAACTCATTTATAGAGACACGCTACCTCATTGAGTAATACACTCCTTACTTCAATGCAAACTTATCAGCTCACGTCACACGCATCCTCCCCACCTTGCAGTTCACGTTAATGTTATGTCACTGCTTTGTAGACTGCAAAAATAATTTTCTTACTCATTATTTTCGTCTTGTATCTAAACATCCCAAGATAAATTTACTTGAATCAAAATTGCATAAGATAGTTTGATATCAGAAAATATCTTACATTTTACTTTTGTTACCCCATTTGGAAATTGTTTTTAATCAATGAAACTCTTAATAAATTTTATGATAATACAAACTGAGGACAATACAAAAAAAAGAAAATACCAAAGTGGTAAGAAAAATAATTTTGGGATACAAGAGATAATCCATGGCTAGCTGTGCCTCCACGTCGTGCATTAAAATCATTTAAAGCAAAGAACTACCTGACACGAAGTGGAGAGTGGTTGCCTTCGTAGAGTGCATTCAAATCATTTATCTTCCAGCAGTGACAAGTTAAAGGGTTAAAAGGGTTAGTTCACCCAGAAATGAAATTTCTGTAATTAAGTACTCCCTCTTATGTCGTTCCACACCCGCAAGACCTTCGCTCATCTTTGGAAGTTGGAGCAGTAAATGCAGAATCGGCGTTTTGACGTAGATCACGGAAGCTCTGCACTGCGTTTACTGCACCAACTGCTTTGGACACTGACAGGAAAGAGGAAAAATGGTTGAATAGTCGTTATTTTTGTTTTGTTTTTGCACACAAAAAATATTCTCGTCACTTCATAATATTAAGACACTGTAGTCACGTTGTGTCTTTACTACTTCTCTGGACCTTGAATGTGGTAATTTCGTTGCTTTCTATAGGAGATAAAAAACCTCTCAGATTTCATCAAAAATATCTTAATTTGTGTTCCGAAGATGAACAAGGGTCTTATGGGTTTGGAATGACATGAGGGTGAGTAATTAACAGAAATTTCATTGTTGGGTGAACTAACCCAGCGGTCCCCAACCTTTTTTGCGCCACGGACCGGTTTAATATCAGACAATATTTTCACGGACCGGCCTTTAAGGTGTGGCAGATAAAAACAACAAAATAAAATGATACGACCAGCATAAAAACTGGGGTATTTTTTTTAAATATTATAATAAACGTGAATCCAATGTGTAGGCTTACTCGCAACTTTATTAGCAGCGTCCTCGTAACATCGCGCCAACAACATTACATGAGTAACATCCTCTCCGCCACCTAAAGCTCTCTGGCGGGCTTGGTGCGTGTAAATCACCTGTTGCGATAAATCCATATTTCAAGTAGGACTCCTGGTATTGTCTGTTAAATGCAGCTTTCTTTTTCTTGGAAATCGTAGGCTCTTCTTCTGTCTCCTCACTGGGCCGTTTCCCCTTCGCAAAGAAGCTTTCCAGAGACGTTTGTTTTTTACTCATTTTGCTAGCTTGTGTGTTTATTTTTTGCGGTAACGTATCACGTGACCTAAACAAGCGTTGCTATGCGCCAAGAGTGAGTCATAGACGGATGTAACGGAGAGAATTTGAAGTTGAGATGCTGACTCGCGATCTTCGCAGTAGTGAACGCGCCAGAGAGAAATGCACATTTCATACACACATGCACATTTCATACTAATTACATAAGTCAGTTTTTTTTTTTTTTTTTTTTTTAAATAAGTTATTTATTCTTTCTGTGCGGCCCGGTACCAAATGACCCACGGACCGGTACCGGTCCGCGGCCCGGGGGTTGGGGACCTCTGAACTAACCCTTTAAATCTGTCTTTGATGTTTGCAGCTCTAAATCAGAGATAAAGTAGTGGTTTATAATTATACGGTTACAATTATTTGATTGATTTTTTTTTTAACGTTCATGAGAGAGAGAGAGAGAGAGGTGTGCGTCTCTCTACTAGCAATAAAGCTGTGAGTTTATTTACTTCAAAAACTGACGTTACAACCTCTCAAATTGTTAAGATGTTTAGATATTGTAACTAGAAAATTAGATTACTGTTTAAGAAAATGTCTTTTTTTGTTGTGTAATTCATATACAGCACACAGCAGTAAACCTCACCTGTCTTACCTGTTTTATAGAGCAGTAGACATTCATACACAAAATGTATGGCAATGTAATTACACATTGATACTGTCATTTCTTCTGCTTTTACTCATTTTATATGCAAAGCGTGTTTACATAGAGGCAAAAATGGCCCATATAAATTTTAAGGGTCAGAAACCTTGACTGATTGTTTTTTGTTTTTGTTTCTAACAAAAACAAAATAAACTGAAAAAAACCGTGACCTCCTTAACACACGACTGCCTTAATTGAGTAATACATAGTCGACAATATAAGAGCCACATTCATTGCACATAAAACAAAAACCCTTCAATAAAACACTTATATGCTCAGGGAATGGCAAATCAAATGGAATCAGTGTAATAGAAATTAACTTTATAAAATCAGTCCTGTGGTTGGTGGAAAACGTGTCCATTTTGAAAATCATTGGGACCACATTAACTACACTTGCTGTCACATAGGCCTCCAGACTCCAGACTAACCCATAAGTTTTCTCATCTTAACTTAATTTTACAAGTTTTCAGTTTCAAGTCATTTTCCTTCTAAATGGGTTCAAAGTGATAGAGAAAGTGGAATGAATTTGTCACAAGTTTTACTAAACTCTTTAAGCATTTAAGAATTTTAGTGGATTAAAAGTTTATAACACACTGTGCCTTATTCATTGCTTTTCATGAAGCTTCAGAGTATGTATTATTTTAGATGAGATATTCGAACATAAACCTAAATCCATAAATTGTGTGTAGGTTTGTGAGTGGCAGTAGAGATGGCACAGCACGGATATGGCAGCTGCAGCAGCAAGATTGGCGGAGCATTCTCTTGGACATGGCCACCAAACTACCTGGGTATGATAAACATTAATCACAGTTTAAAAGTATGGCTCAATTAATTGTGCATCAATAACATTTTGTTTGCTAAACAATTGATCGTTTGCAACATAATTACTTTGGAGTCCCGCGAGGTCAATTGATTCTGACCACGCAGCAGCGACTGAGATGCAACACTGTAAAGCCAACAACAGAATCACCATCCAACTTCACCAATGGATACATATTCAATTTGGAAAGCCGAATATCTTCTTAATAAACAAAACAAAACAATAAGCAAACGTACCATTTGATGCCTTTTTTATATTTTTTTTCTCTGTCATTTAGTGATAAAGGTCCTAATCTGTAGTAACATGAACATATTTACTCATTTGTTTACTTTGTTTTAAAGCATTTGTCAAATTACCGTGAGGTACAAAAGTTGAAAATCTGGGAATTCAAATGAAAATCTAAAGCTGGAATTTTTATCAGAAAATTCTGATAAAATTGGAATTTTTACCTGCTCATCTTCGGCTTTGGCTCTAGCAGCAGATACGACAAGGAAATTCTGGGATTCCAAATGTAATTTAAAGCTGAAATATATAAGTTGTTGGTAAAACCTCAGTAAGAATGTTCATGTTAAATTTCAATTCAAAATTTAGAATAGAAACATTTAGTTTGTCTCTCATTGCTTTGCTCTTTAAAAGTAAGCAGCAAAGCAAAGTTAGAAATGTCATTCCTATTTGTTCCTTTAAAAACTTTTCTTATTTGTCTTTTTTAGCAAGTACAACCCTCCGCCTTTAGAGGACAAAGTTACCAAACTGAAGGTGACTATGGTGGCTTGGGATTGCAATGACAACACTGTCATCACCGCTGCAAACAACTTGACGTTGAAAGTGTGGAACTCTTACACAGGGAACCTTATTCATGTATTGATGGTAAGAGTGTGAAGATCTCTCCAGATTGATTGTGAGGAGACGACATGTGATGAATCATGTTGTCGTCATGGCCCTTTACCCACAGGGCCACGAGGATGAGGTGTTTGTGTTGGAGCCACATCCATTTGATTCAAGAGTGCTTTTCTCTGCTGGTCACGACGGGAACGCCATTGTCTGGGATCTGGCAAGAGGAGTCAAAATACGCTCTTACTTCAATATGGTAAACCAACCAAATGCACTCCATTTGTTTCATCAGATCCTATCACGTTTGATCTAAATAAATATGTCAATCTTGATTTATTGGTGTTTATTGTGTCTCACAGTCTGTTTCTCTACTTTGATGTGTGTTTGTGTGCAGATTGAGGGTCAGGGCCACGGTGCGGTCTTTGACTGTAAGTGTTCTCCCGACGGGCAGCACTTTGCTTGCACTGACTCTCATGGTCACCTGCTCATCTTCGGCTTTGGCTCCAGCAGCAGATACGACAAGGTAATGCAAGCCTATGTCTGTCTCTGACACTATCCAGAATAAAATAAATATACATTGAATAACATGCTAAATTGTTATCATCACGTTACGTGTTTAATTCAGTCTGTGATTTCTAACCCTAATTCTAGTTGTAGTAATCTTATCAGCTTTTGACATTTCTATTTAGCTTTAACTCATTAGTGTTTTAGTTATTTTAGTGTTAACACTAATATATTATTATTATTATTTAACAGCTTTATTTCAAATGCCAAAAAAAATCTTGAATATATCTATTGATTTCTTCAGATAGCAGATCAGATGTTCTTCCACACTGATTATCGGCCACTGATCCGTGATGCTCATAACTTCGTGCTGGATGAACAGACCCAGCAAGCACCCCACCTCATGCCCCCACCGTTCCTGGTGGACGTGGATGGGAACCCTCACCCTCCACGATACCAGAGACTGGTTCCCGGCAGAGAGAACTGCAGAGAGGAACAGCTCATACCCCAGATGGGACTCACGTCATCAGGTAAGAAACCCCAAAAAAGCAGTGTCTCTGTTTCCTTTCTGTGATTTTATTACTTAAAATAATTTTGGCCACTTGTTTATACTCACAGCGTTCACAAACATAAACCTAATCTGTCAATGAACACTAATAAGGTGTTCAAATGTGTCTGTATTTGTTTCCTATTTCATCACTCAGGACTGAATCAGGTGGTTAGTCAGCAGGCTGCGGAAGGCTCGAGTCCTCTTGATAGTATGATCCAGAGACTACAGCAAGAGCAAGACCAGAGACTAGGGTCTGACACCAGAGCCAACAGAGGTAATGCACGCTCTGTTTTTTAGCTTGACTTTTTTTAAAGATGGGTTGACACAATATTGAAATGTTTGCTACCAATCGATATCAATACCAATGAAATTGTATGATTCTTGATACCAATTTTGAAACCACAGTAAAAACTAATGTGCTATTGAACACACTAAGTAGTTGAATATTAATTTAATATTGACAAACTAAATTTAAATAATAGCATATAGTCTCAAGGTATTTCTCAATTCAGTTAACGGGTTTAGCTGAAAACGGCTGCTCATTGTGAAGCACAGCTCACATTTCACTCAGCTCATATCCTGTGCAATGAAGCCTGCGATTACCTTTGTATTTTGTGTGTGCGTTCCTGTCATTGGCAGCAAGCAAAATACTAAATTGCACACAAGTGCCATCACACATATGCAGGTTTTCAAAATTGAATCAGAAACATTGAAGAGAGAATCTGGATGCATTAGAGAATTTTTTTTCTCTCACAGTATTATTTATACATTATATACTTTTTCTAGTTTTAGTTTCATTTAAAATAAATTAAATCTAATGTTTATATATTATTTTAACTTTATTTCAATTATCAAAAGCGATTTTTAATAGTTTTAGTTAACTATCACTGAATATGACAAATTATAACAGCAAACCGTGCTTAAAGTTTTTCAGCCATATCAGTTATTCAAGCAAAATAATCTGCTATTATGCTATTTTAAAAGTTAATTATTTTGTTTATTGGGTTAACTGAATAGGTTAGCATGCTTTAATGTTCATAAAATATTTTTCACATGCTCTACGTTATAGCAGTACCTCTATGCCCAGTCTGTCTGAAACATGCTGATTTCTATAAAGCGCCTCCTTCCGAAAAGCTCTGAGTGCTCTGATTGGCCAGCAGACCCAGTTTTTATTGGCCAAACACCTCAGCCGTGTGTCGGAAATGTAACACCCTAAACCATAAACGTGAGATTCAGCTTTTAAGCAATAATGTGAAATAATGTTGACAGTATCAGTTTGAGCCCGAGATGGATTCTGAAAATTGCGAAAGATCAAGCCGATCGATTGGAACCAACTTTGCAAGCACGACTTGTCCAGAACGTTTCTCAGTGGTATGTAGCCTTTGTATATAGCCCGAGTTGTACTTTCCCATGTTTAGGAAGCTTTCCTCTGGTAAATGTGCTGTGCACAACATAAATTTTAACCTCTGATTCCTAGTTTCATCCATTGTCGGGAAGGCCAAAGAAAATGCTTTTGCTTCCGCATCCAAACAAACAGCGTCTCTGCAACATGACAACACTACAAGTCACTAAAGTCTCATCTTCTCTCTTTGGATATATCTTTGGTCAGGCATTATACTAATATGTCATATTGTGACAGACGTTTGTAGAAGTAAAATTAGGAAGTAATATGTTCTCTGCTAGTTACTTTACAAATCATATAGATGAACAAACCGGTACATTACACATTAATGAAAAGGATGATATTAAAAGGTGTCATTTAACCCTTATAAAGAAAATACCAAGAGTAATAAAAATGTAAAATTAAAATTATTGCATTGTATTACAAAAAAGAACAATAAACAGCTAATTTAAAAAAGACATTCACATATGCATTCAACAGTCTACAGTTAAAACCATGGAAAGCCAGCATTTATCAGTCAGTGTTGTTCCAAAGCGACTTTATAGTGAATACTGCCTTACCGACCCCCCAGTGAGCAAGACAAAGTTATCGCTACTCTGAAGTATAAAAATGTCATCAGATGATCTCTATAAACCGGTGGGTGGTGATTTGTAATTCTGTTGACAGTAATGCTGATGCAGGTTTCATGTCTGGTTTGTGTGTGTAGGATCTGTCAGTTCTCCCACAGAAGTTTCTTCTCCACCTAACGTGGGTCTGAGACGGAGTGGACAGATCGAAGGTGTTCGGCAGATGCACAGTAATGCTCCACGCAGTGAGATCGCTACAGAGAGAGACCTGGTGGCATGGAGTCGACGGGTCCTCGTTCCTGAACTATCACCAGCCATAGCTTGGTAAAACAAACACACACAAATACAGTGGGGTCCAAAAGTCTCAGACCACACTTCAAATCTGGCATTTAAACCTGTGAAAAAACAGAAAGGATTTTGAAAAGTTGACACCAAAGAAACCTATGTATATTGAATTTGAAACATTTATATATATGTTATTAGTAATATTTTGATTGACACCTGCTACTCAAGAACTACTTCTTCGTTTTTGTTGTTTCTTGCAATATAATGCAGATTGTTCCAGTTAGGCATATTGGCAGTCTAACTTAGCATGTTGTTCCAGTTAGATGAGGTGTTTTTGACACTTCTGTGTGTCTGTTTGCGAATCTAGCAAGCAGGAGATCTGGCGTACAGCTAAAGGGGAGGAGGAGATCAACATCTACAGATCAGAGAGGAGACGACGCAGCTTACACAGCCAGTACCACAGAGAAAATCGGGTAAATCATCAAATCTGATCATCAATTTGAAATTGTATTTAATTTTTTTTTTTTATAAACCAGTCGTCCTCACTAATTGATTAGTCAATGGTTGGACAAAATGTACTTTATATGTGCCGCATCGTACACTGCCAAACCTTTATATATAATTGTATCTGATAACATGTTGCTAAATCCATTGTTGCTGTTTAACATGCAAATGAATTGCAGTATATATACTGAAGTCTGTATTTCCCATACCAGCATGCTATAGAAAATGCCGTGGAGGAGGGGCGCCGTTACCAGGGTAACCAGCATAACTACCACACACGATTGGCCGTTGAGGAAACGAGTCGTCAGAGTGAGCAAAACGAGGAAGAACACAGTGCTTCTGAGGTACTGTCAAACATGCAGTGTCCCTTTTAAAGGCTTAGTTCACCCAAAAATAAATTCTTTCATTAATTGCTCACTCTCATCAGTTGTGGTAAATGGAAACTCAAGCATGTTTGCTTGATGTGTGAGAACCAGTGAGGTTCACTCTTCTGTTTCACAGCATGTTTGGGCTTGCGGAGGAACAGGTTTGTTCTCACACATCAAGCAGGTTTGGTTGAGCTTGTGTTCATGTTTGCTGATCGATGTTCATATGTGAATAAAAGCCCAAATTAAATCTGTTCATCATAAAAAGAGGTCAATTCTCTTTCGAAAATTGGAAGTAAACTGCTCAATTCATATAGGTTAATTTTATGATCTCTTTTTATGACCTTTTTGAAGCTTCAAATTTCCAGTTGTGGAGGGACAGAAAGCTCTTAGATTTCATGAAAAAGATCTTCATTTGAGTTCCAAAGATGAACGAGTGTTAAGGGTTTGGATTGACATGAGGTTGAGTAATTAATGATAGGATTTTGGGGTGAACTAACCCTTTAAGGAAAAGTGATGTCAATGTAACCACCCATAATAAGGTTTGGGGTTGGTATGATTTTTTTTTTAATGTTTTTAAAGGAAGTCTCTTATGCTCACCAAGGCTGCATTTATTTGATGAAAAACAGTAATATTGTGAAGTTTAAATATTTTTTTATTTTAATATATTTTAAAATGTGATTTATTCCTGTGATGAATTTTTAGCAGCCATTACTTCAGTATTCATTGTCACATGATCCTGTTGAAAAGTTGTGCTGCTTAATATCTTTTGTGAAAACCGTGATACATTTTTTTCGCCCAGGATTCTTTGAATTTTTTTGAAACGGAAATCCTTGGTAACAATGTAACATTTTTTTACTCTCACTTTTGATCCATTTAATACTGCCTTGCTGAATTAAAGTACTAATATCTTATAGAACAAAAACCTTTCGAACGGTAGTATACATGTGGATGATTTAAGAGAGGAACAATATTCACTGAGGGTGAAAAAAAGTACTGTATTTGACCTTGACATTAAGAATTGAATTATGAAAAGTGATTTCTGTACGACAGGTGGTTGAAAACTAAAAGGGTCTGGTGACACCGATTAAAAAGGAAAGTCATTTCAGAGGCAGCGCAAGTTATTACATTTTGTTAAAAGACTGCCACTTATTAATCATTCACTATACAGGAATGTGTGTTACAAAACTACATAAGGTCAATTTTGACTACAACAGAAATATTGTACTGTAAAGATCCTTTTTTTTTAATATATATATATATATATATATATATATATATAAACTTTGAGTTAAGATAGATTAGAGAGCAGTCATTGGTCAGTTTGGATAACAGTCCGTCTGATATGACTGTTTGATGTTTGAAAGGGAAAAAAATGTTTGTGAATATATTGCTTTTAGTAAAATTGGGATTTGCTATGAACAGGCTTGTTTGTCAATATTTTATGCTTTCCAGTTGTTTACACTGCAAAAAATAAATCTTATATAGCAAGATAAAAAAAAATACTAATTTATAAAATGATTTTTTATCAGAGTACTGTGTGTTGAATTCAAACCCAATTTTTTTTACTTAAAATATATTACAGTTGTATGTTAGAACCATTGGTGTGTTATTTGAATGGGATAAAAATAGTCTGGTAATCCTCAGTCTCTTTGTACCTGTTGGTTTTTAGGGAGAGACGGAAGCAAGACCACCAAGCAGAGAATCATCAGATGAAGAGAGAGAGGAAAAAGAACCCTGGCCTGACGATAACAGCAGCTCCAGGTAAATGTTCATTACCCTCAAACCTCATATGACACAGTGCAGTAAATCTCACATGGTCCTTATACACATACATCAGCCGGATCCTCACATATATGGCGGGTCGGTTTACATTTGCAGTGATTACTCCAGCGATTACTCAGACTGGACAGCAGATGCTGGCATAAACCTCGAACCGCCCAAGAAGACCAGCGTGAAGAAAAAGAAGAAGAATGCCAGCAGCTCAGAAGAAGATGGAGAGAAGAAAAAAGACTCCAAGAAGGAAAGGAGAAAAGAAAAGCAGGACAAAGATGGAGCGCAACCAAAGAAGAAGAAGCCAAAGGAGAAACGGAAGGTCAGTGGTCCTATGTTTGTGGGCAATTTTAGAAATTAAACTCGCTTAAAACACACTTGTTAAGCTCAATAGTTTATTAAATGTGTCCACTGACAACATTCAGGAGAGTTCTGCCATTGTTCTTTTTTTTATCTCCCCATCTTCACACATCACGTCTCATTTAATCTCAAGCACTTCAGTGACACCGTTGTCTCTATGCAAGTGCACAAACTTTACTAAAGGGATAGTTCACCCAAAAATGAAAATTCTCTCATCATTTACTCATTCTCTTGCCATCCACGATGTATATGTATATTTCATCAGACTTTCTTTCTTTCTTTCTTTCTTCCTTCAAACACACATCTCTGAGAGTCCATATAATGGTATTGAATGGGCGCCGCTCAGTTGACACTTGAAAAACCACACACAGAGATTGTAAAGGTAATCAATATGACCCCAGTGGATGAATCAATGTCTTTTGAAGTGAAACCATAGGTGTGTGTAAGAAAAATAATATTTTTAACTCTTAACTAAGCTAACTGTCCTAGGCACTTTCACAAGTTTAGCTTGACAAAAACGTACGAGCGTAGTGAAGATTGCTTGTAGTAATGTGGAAGCACTGAGGACCTCCTCTTCTCCCATGAGCTTCACAACGCACTTCCGTCACGCGTCTCAGCGTCCCTCTCATCAACGCTCATATGACAGACCGGAAGCATTTATAGTTAAAGAAAAAAAAAGTTTACACACCTATCATTTTACTTCAGAAGAAATTGCTTTATTAATTGGGGTCATATGGAATTCAATCATGATTGCTGTGTGGTTTTTCCAAGCATCAACCAATCACCATCCATTTAATGAAGCACATTTTCATTTGTGTTCATCTGAAGAAAAAGTCATGTACACCAGGGATGGAGCCAACAGGGTACATCAAGAAAATTTATAGATAAATTGCGTTTAAAAAAGAATTGATTTTTAAATGTTTCTGATTTAGTTAAAATAAAGATCAACCAATGGAACATGAACAGCTCTCTATAAATTCCTTCAGTTCACTTTCAGATGTATATGTGAGAGTGCTGCTCTGTTTTAATGTTACTCTAAACTTGAATGTGTATCTGTACTTTCAGAGGATACCTGAACTGCAGAACAAGGGTTTGACATTAGAGGAATGGCTGCCCTCACCTTGGATCACTGACACCATGCCACGAAGATGCCCCTTCACCCCACAGATGGGTGATGAGGTAAAAAACACATTTCCTCAGTGCAACAAGCTGTTTGAGAATAATTAATGTGAAATATTTTTGTTTATGTAATTTGTGGAAACATACTTGTAATATTAAGTTGCTTGCTGTGTTTGTGAACAGGTATATTATTTCCGTCAAGGCCATGAAGCTTACGTGGAGATGGCCAAAAAAAACAAGATCTTCAGTATAAATCCTAAAAAACAGCCCTGGCACAAGTTAGAGCTTAGGGTAAGTCTTCAATGAAATGAACTTTAACCTCACAGTATTTTTCAAACATATGATAAAATAAGAGCAAATGATTTGTGATTGTGTGCCTACAGGAGCAGGAGCTGTTGAAGGTAGTGGGCCTTAAGTATGAGGTTGGTTTGCCAACTCTGTGCTGTCTGAAGCTGGCCTTCCTGGACCCAGACACTGGCAAACTGACGGGCGGCTCCTTTTCTATGAAGTGAGTGCAGGCTGCGTGAGTCACAGTGACTTATTCATGATAAACTTTGCAGAGAAGCTTTTAACCTGTGACTTGCATTTTTATTGTTGTCTTAGATACCACGACATGCCTGATGTCATTGACTTCCTGGTACTTCGGCAGCAGTTCGATAATGCAAGACAGAGGAACTGGATGATAGGTTAGTGTGTGAATTGAGTATGTTTCTGCACAGATGTTTATTTACATGGGTTTAAATGGGTCAATGACAGGGATGCTCGAGTGATAAAAATGAGAAATCTTTGTAAAATCTAGTTCAAAATGTAAGTGCAAAATTATTAGAAATGTCATCTTTGCGTTAAGTAAAATTATTCAAATGTTTTTCTTAGACCTTGAACAGACATGATTGTTCAAAACTACTTGACCTGATTTAATCTTGCTCTTTCATATAAAAAAAAACAAAAAAAAAACTCACTGACCTTGACACAGTCATAAGGGATCACAGGGGTCCTTTCTATATTTTCCCCCTCTCTCTCTCTCTCTCTCTCTCTCTCTCTCTCTCTCTCTCTCTCTCTCTCTCTCTCTCTCTCTCTCTCTCTCTCTCTCTCTCTCTCTCTCTCTCTCTCTCTCTCTCTCTCTCTCTCTCTCTCTCTCTCTCTCTCTCTTTTTCTCTCTCTCTGTGTACATATGTGTGTGTATGTATGTTACATCACTTAAACACATTTTTAATAAGGTTGTATTTAAGTAATTATCATTATAGTCATTATTATCTAAATGACTTGTTTTTTTTAATGTATTTTTGTTTTGATCGTTTTGATGAGTATTTGTAATTTTGTCTGATTTGATATGCATTTATTTTGTCAGGTGATCGTTTCCGGTCAGTGATAGATGACGCCTGGTGGTTTGGTACGATTGAGAGCCAGGAGCCTTATCAGGCTGAATATCCGGACTCTCTGTTCCAATGCTACAATGTCTGGTCAGTTTTCCGTGTTCATCTACACATTTTTACACATTATAGAGTACTTCAATTATTGTTACATCATGGCCACAATTAATACACCTAATTGGTTCTACATTAACCTCTATTGTATGTTGCTTTAACTACATTAACAAATAGTGAATTTAAAGGATTAGTTCACTTTCAAATGAAAATTACCGCAAGTTTTACTCACCCTCAAGCCATCCTAGGTGTATATAACTTTCTTCTTTCTGATGAACACAATCGGATTTATATTAATAAATATCCTGAAGCATCTAAGCTTTATAATGGCAGTGAACGGAACCAATGGGTATGAAGCTCAAGTGCATCCATCCATCATGAACGTACTCCATGGCTATGGAAAATATGGATATTTTTCTTACACAAATGGATCGCTTCGCTTCAGAAGGCCTTTATTAACCCCCCGGAGTCGTGTGGAGTATGTTTATGATGGGTGGATGCACTTTTTTCAGCTTCATATACATTGGTCCCGTTCACTGCCATTATAAAGCCTGGATGAATCAGGCTATTAATATAACTCTGAGTTCATCAGAAAGAAGAAAGTCACATACACCTAGGATGGCTTGAGGGCTTGAAGGGTAAAGCTTGAGGTAATTTTCATTTTAAAGTGAACTAATCCTTTAAAACCCACAAAGCTTTTTGGCTTTAATTGCTCCATAACTTCACTCCCTCTTTGATTTTTAAGTTTAAGACTAAAAATGGTTTATATGGAGGCTTAGAAATAACTCTTCTGTGAGCATAGTGTGGTTTTACATGTTTTTTTCCCTTCTTTGTGTTATTGTGTGATGCAGCTGGGATAATGGAGATACAGAAAAGATGAGCCCATGGGACATGGAAGAGATTCCCAATGAAGGTATGGCATCCTTTTCAAACACTACAGTAATAGAATAAAATAACTTTGATTTTGGATTCAGTTAATATCTTAAGATTTTTTTGTAGTTGACTCAATTAAACTTGATTTAATTTGCCAAGAAAATGTTTAAAAAAATATTTTTTTTAAATTTAGCAAGGGTGCATTAAATTGATCAAAAGTGACAGTAAAGACTTTGACTAAAGTTGTGAGTGATGAAATATTTCGGTTTCAAATAAATGCCGTTTCAATTTTGTATTTATCAAAGAATCTTGGAAAAAACTATCACGGTTTCCAAAAAAAAAAAAATTGTTAATAAGCACAACTGTTTTTAACATTTGATAATGAGAAATATTTCTTGAGCAGCAAATCAGCATATTGGAATGATTTCTGAAGGATCATGTGACTGAAGATTGGAGTAATGCATTTTAATAATTTTTCACACTATTACTGGTTTGTGTATTTTTGATCAAGTAAATGCTGCCTTGGTGAGCATTACCTTTTTCAAGAACACACAAAAAAATATTACTGACTACAAACTTTTGAACAGTAGTGTATATGTCAACTAAATAATTTGCTGTTTCTTTTACCATCATTTGCAAATAAAATACTGTTTTGGGTGTGTATTGAAACACATTTGTTAAAGCATTTTTTCCTAATTAGTCTTTAGAAATCTCACAAAACAGAACGAGACTGCTGTAATATCATATTAGGTAAATGCATTTAATTGTTAAATTTAATGATGTTAAACACATTTAATTAACCTCATAGCACATTAATTTTCACAGCAATAATAAAAGCAAGCACATAAGCACACTCTCTGATGACTTTTAAGGTATTTTTAGCTCTGATAAAAGACCTTGAGTGCAGTTCCTTAGATAAATTACTTTTTGACCTTTGAATTTTTATTATTTGTTACTCAAATATGTTTAAATGTTTATTGTGTATACTTTTTATATTGGGAACTATTGACCGGTCCCCACAATGTTGGAGGTTTCAGGTTTTTTACTGTCCATGTGAAGACGTTTTTCCCTACAATGTAGGCAAAACCTGACCCACACACATAAATGTGGTAGTCGTCATGGCAACTATCAGATTGAGAGTATCAACTGTTCTGATGTCCAGCTGGCTTCGTTTTAATAACCAATACAAACTGAGCTGTGTTTGTCTGTCTCTTCTTTTCCTCCATCTTATTTTCTCCGTCTGTCTGCAGCAGTATTTCCTGACGAGTTAGGCCTGAGTGTCCCTCTAACTGAGGAGGAGCAGAAGGCCTTGTTGTACAAGCCCCTAGAGGGAGAGTGGGGCTCACGTACACGTGACGACGAGTGTGAACGCGTCATCAGGGGCATTGACCAGCTTTGCACTTTGGGTATGACATTATCATTTAGCGTTACTTGATAACTTACTATGGCTGTGTCTGAAACTGAATGGATATAAACAAGGTTCTTTTTGTCCTCCAGACGTGGCTGTACCGTTTGAATTGCCTGTGGACTTGCAGGCATATCCAACGTACTGCACAGTGGTTGCTTACGTCACAGATCTGAGCACCATCCGACAAAGACTAGAGAACCGTTTCTATAGGTCAGCACAAACTCTCATTTTTATGGATGTAATTGTCAGGTCTATTCAATCAAATACACAAGAATTTCAATAAAAAAAAATATTGATTGATATTATTTGGATTGAAATATTAATCAAAGAGTGTACTAATGTAGATGATATTGTATTTATATGTGCGTTTGATTTCTGGTGATCTTTTGTCAGGCGAATGTCGTCGTTGATGTGGGAGGTACGCTACATCGAACATAATGCTCAAACCTTCAATGAACCAGGCGCGTTCATTGTCAGAACTGCCAAATTCGTATCTGACCTCATGCTACAATTCATCAAGTAAGTCAGTCACAAATACAACCAACGATATTTCATTGGGATTTGCAGTATATCGGTAGCATATCAATTAATGGTCATTATTATTTTCATTCATCTTTAATGTCCGATATTGGATATTCAATTATGCATGCATACTTTCTGTATTTTTACATTTATATTGCTTTTGCATCATCTAATGCTCGCTTTAATCTTTACAACACTAATGATTTAACACTGATAAATTTATTATTTAGAAAATCTCAAAATTAATATCAATTACTCACGTTATATTATAATGCTGTTATACTTCACATGAAGCATTATATATATATATAATGCTTCATGTGCCATGTGTCATATATAAATATAAATATAAATGTTTTTTTTTTTTTTTTTTTGCAAAATAGTATACATTTTAATATCTGCCTAATATATTGACTTATCAGACAAAATTTTAATGTCAGTGCATCCCCTAGCATTTAGTTTAAAGTCATGCATGCTTTTTGACTACCTGTCTCTATGTCTGTGTTCTTCAGGGACCAAAGTTGTACAGATATTATTCCACTATATAACAGTATGAAGAAAACCGCTTTCTCAGATTCAAGTGATGTAAGTGTCATTGAAACAAACACACACATAACTACTCATTGAACAAGATTCAATGCATTATTTCAGCACCTTTAACAACTGTTCTTTTGCTGCCTTGCAAGCTCTTGGTAGTCAGGAAATGTGAATGTGTATATTTATATCAGTACGTAACATGCTTTCTTTCCCAAATCAGGATGAAGATGAGGACGAAGAGCATGAGGCACCTTGTACGTCTAGCAGAAATAAGAAGGTATACATTTAAGTGATCGCTTGCCTTTCTAAACCTGCCAGAGAAAAGAGGATTGTGTATGCTAGAATTGTTAACATCTGGCAATAACATACATGCACATCATGGCTAATTGAGAATGTGGTTCTGATTCAGAGGCAGCGGCAGCAGCCCATTCTGAGGAGTCTGCGCAGTAAACCGTCATCAGACCCTCAGGCCTGGAAGGGGCGCTGCAGAGAGCTGCTGGAGCTCATCTTTCAATGTGAAGATTCAGAGCCTTTCAGACAACCTGTGGATCTGGAGGACTATCCGGTAAAATCACAGACTCATAGAGAAAACACATACACACAGAACTGTAGTTCATATCTATAGCATCTCGTGGGAATTATGATTATAGTCTCAGCCTCAGTTACTTTTGACATATCGAAATGTATTGCTTTTAGACAAACTAAAATTCTCATGACAAAGTATACTTCTTTTTTTTTCAGGGATTTCTGAAATACTGTAACACAATGTCAAGTACACATACAATGTATTTACACACACACTACAAAAATCTTTTTTAATCTGTATTTTTGTCTCATTATCCAGTAAACATATTGAAACATCCTTGAAACAAATTAAATTAATAAAATTGTATTTGGTGTAAAAATTTTTAATAATAAACCAGAAAACAAAAATTGCAATGGGGTAGGGGGAAAAAATAGATAAGATATATTCTCTTAAAGTCTTATCTTAATTTTATATACATGACCATTCAGAAGTTTGGGGTCAGAAATAAATAAGTTTTTATCGAGACAAATTGATCAAAAGTGATGGTAAAAACATTTCAAATGTTTTCTATTTCCAAAAAATGCTATATATAACTGTTTTCAACACTGATAATAATCAGAAATTTTTCTTGAGCATCAAATCAGCATCTTATAATGATTTCTGAAGGATCGTGTGACACTGAAGACTGAAATAATGATGCTGACAATTCGGCTTTGTATCACATGAATAAATAACATTTTAAAATATAATTCTAATTTAAACTAAGTTTTCTATTTTGATATATTTAAAATGATTATTTTTACTGTATCAAATAAATCTTTATTTTTGATCAAATAAATGCAGCCTTGTTGAGCATAAGAGACTTCTTTCAAATAAAATTTAAGAGGAGTGTAATATAAACTATGTAAATTTAACGATGTTTAGTAATTTGTACTGGAAAATGAGACAGAAACACTGATTAAGAAAATGATTTTTTGCAGTGCACTGTCTGCTTATATGCCCTGTTCATCAAAAATACCTCTCTCAGGACTACTTGGACATTGTGGACACTCCTATGGACTTTGGGACTGTCTTGAACCGCCTGCTAGCAGGAGAGTATGACACTCCTATGAACCTTTGTAAAGATGTACGTCTCATCTTCAGCAACTCCAAAGCCTACACACCCAGCAAAAAGTCCAGGGTATGAGCTCATATCTAATTATTATTACATAAAAAAAAAAGTCATTTCAGTAGTCAAATCAGTCCATCTACTTTATTTAATACATGCCTGTTTTTGTGTATGCAGATTTACAGCATGAGTCTGCGATTGTCCGCTCTCTTTGAAGAACATATCAGTTCGATCCTAACCGATTTTAAAGCTGCTCAAAGTCTGCACAGTGAGCGATTCACCCGTCAGAGGCTGCACACGGAACGCTTGACCAGACAGTCTGTGAAAAGGAGAAGGAGCTCTTCACCTTCAAGCTCTGCCTCAAGGTACAGACAGCATCTGATTGAATCATCACTGAAGAATATTACGTTCTAGAACAGCAAAAACTAAACAATAAAACATTTGCTTTATTTTCTGATTTGCAGTCCAGAAAGGAAGCGGCGGGTCTCCTCACGCTCTGCTTCTCGATCGGACAGTACAGCACCACCCACTCCCGCTGGACCTTCCCGGGCTCCTTCTTTACGGCAAACACATCCACAAATCAACGGCAAGGCTGAGACTCCTGTTGTCCCTGGTCGGACCCGTAGCTCAGCCCGCTTTGGAACCCAACTCACAGATGCACCCTCTGCACGGTCAGCTCCTCCCCCTCCTGCCCCCCACAGTAAGGTGGCAGAGCCCTCCTCCAGAGTCCTGCGTGCACAGAACTCTCACTCCATTGGTGTCTCTAGAGAATCTGAGTGCTCTGCAGTTCTCCACAGCAATGAGGGCGGAGCCAGAGAGTCTCGCAGGAAGCTTCGGACACCTGTTAAACTCACACCAGGTCAGTAATGGATGATGATAACTTTTATTTTTTGTCAAAACTGATGTTATTACATGGAAGGGGATTTTGAGCGTTTTCTGGAAATTAACTTTCAGTGAACAATAGGGTTGGGTACCGGACCGAATTACATTGGTACTACCGAGTACCGATTCACATTAAATCAATCGTAGCCAAATTTCAGAGTGAGACCATGCGACGTCACCCCAGCTCTTGTTTAAACACACCAGGGCAATGGCTAAACGTTCTGAAGTGTGGTTGCATTTCACAAAACTAGACGCAGACTGAGACAACACTATTTGCAATATGTCCAAAAAAACGTACTGCAGTCCATATAATGATCTGTCATCCACGTTGCGAATGTTGTTAATCTGTAAGAACTGCTCTCATGCTCGCTCTGCATGTTGTTACATACTAAATATTGTCACAGTCATATTTGCCATGTGTTGTTAGTCAAACTCCAGCTGACAGCATCGTGGGGAAAATGAAACAACACTTTTGTGCTACTGTGCTGAGGAAACATGTACAAGGCACACGTGTCGGAATGCAACGCTGAACAGCGGAGGCGAAGAAACAATTCTTTGCTGTAATACGATCTCATGCATACTACAGCGCACACATAAGTTTATTTTGTCTAGTGTGTAAAATTTCTAAATGAATTTTAAAAAATATTGAAATTGAGAGGTTTGGATTTATTTTTCACTGAAATGTTTTTATTATTATACAGAGAGTAAAGTACCGAAAAAAGTTACCTTTGGGTACCCTGCACCGAATTTCAGTTAAAATATGAACGGTGCTCAACCCTAGTGGACAAACACTGAAGTTCCTGTAGCTCTACTGCAGGCCTGAAGTAATCCGCGATCTTTCTTCTGTAGATTTAAACTTTTTCCTACATGGATTTTCTTTCATTTTCTGCACGAATGTTAGGGAAAATCTGTGGATTTGTCTAATTTAAACATGGTAAAATGAACTGATAATAATAATTCATCAGATTTATTTTTAATGTTTTCATTTCCTGGACTGATGTTGGGAAATCTTTGGAATTTTGCCATTTAAATTCGATAAAGTGTGTTTAGAGTGTTACTCTTTAATAGTAGCTGAAAGTATGAGTCAAAATTTAATTTAACAAACATGACAGCTGTGTGAAGTCGGTGGAAATCTGTGGATCTTTCCATGGGATTGATTCCCAGGGTGAACGCCTGCTGATTGAAAAAGCTCCCATTTAAATCATATGCATTGTTAGTCACTTTGAAAAAAACATTTTAAATAAATATGGAAATGTCTGATCTGTACTTGTGTTCATTCTCTCTTAGGTCCAGTCGATAACAACTCTCCTCCTCAGAACAGTTTGCATTTGAATGGTCATAGTCAATTGACTGTGGGAGTGGTACGAAGAGGCCGGGGCAGACCCAGATTAGACGCACAAATACAGACGCCAGTCGTGGTACCGCCACCCCCATTGCCCCAGGCTTCTGGAAAAAAGAGAGGGAGGAAAAGCAAGAAAGACTTGGAGTCCCTACGAAGAGACTCCGACCATGAGGAGGAGCTGCTTCTGTCTACAGGAGATGAGGGCGGGGCTTCTTCCACAGCCCAGGACAGTAGTCTTTCAGATTCAGGGGTAGTGACTCCAGAGTGTCCGAAACCACGAGGCAGACCACGAATCACCAGAATGACGGATACTCCACCTCCTTCAAGCCCCAAAACTCTCAGAAGAAGCAGTCGGCGTGGCAACGAAGAGACCACACCCCCTACACCAGGCCCTGCCCTAAGGGAGGAGCCTGAAATTTATATGGGAGAGGATGGGAGCTCGAAAGGGCAGATGAGAACGCGTAACCAGGGCCGAAGGACAGCTTTCTATAATGAAGAAGACTCTGAGGAAGAGCAAAGACAGCTTTTGTTTGAGGATGCCTCCATTACTTTCGGCACGTCAAGCAAGGGGAGAGTCCGCAAGCTCACCGAGAAGGCCAAAGCCAACCTTATTGGCTGGTAACAATGCCAACTTTGCATGTCCTATGCGACACAACCCCTTATCCTCGCCCCGCTGGGGAGGGGGAACCATTCCTGCTGCTATCAGACTGTCATGATTATCTGAATTTTTTTCATTATGACTCTCTAAATTGATTATCATGTTTTGAATCTTTGATTTTTTTTTTTTGGTGACTTCAAGAGTCGCAGCCCCTTGAAATCCCCCGACTTATACATTTTCTTCCACAGAAAAATCACAATTGCAGTTAAATACTGATTTTCATATGCACTATATTTGAATGCCAGTGAAGAAAGGTACTTGCAGTCTTATGAATCCAAATACCTAATTTCATCTCTCAAGAAAGCACTTATGTGAGGATGGTTGAGTGTGTGTGTGAGAGTGTGAAATAACTTGAGCTTTTACTCTGTCTTGTTTCTTTAAACTGTTAATTTTATGCATTGTTTTTACACGGTTGTTGCTAAGGGCAACAAATCAAACACTTGTTCAAAAAAAAAATCTATTTTTAACAGATCATTGTGTAAGTGGCTGTAAAGCTGTAGTGGAGTGCAGAGAAGGACCTCATAAATTTCCTGTGTTGTCTTTTTAATGTCTTTCTCTGCAAGTCAAGATCAGTGGCAGTGGTAATTCACGCATGTTTTTATATAATTAGCAATACCTTGTGCCTTTTCATACTTTCAATACATTATGGCTCCTTTGTACTCCCCAATTTGTGTGTGTGAGTGTGTTTGATGCTTTAATGTATTGATTTATTCAGTACAAACGTGTGTTATTGATCTGTTGTTATGATAGAGATTAGTAAGCAGCATATCTCCACATGACCACTGTGTGTGTGTGTGTGTGTGTGTGTGTGTATGTGTGTGTTGAGTTTATGCAGTTGTTGAGGTGTTATAATATTGACATCACTCCGTGCCTGTTTTATCGGGCTCCCAGAATGCACTGTGATCCCTAACTAGAACCATGACTTATAAATACAGTGACCACAAAAAGTGTTTAGGCACTTAAGCCACGTTTTAAAATGTCTGAATGTCATTGCATTAGAGAATGAAATATCAAATCAGTGGACATCTGTAAGCAAATGATGGTTGAGTCTTAAAATGATAGTCTTAAAACAAGCAACATCTTCATTTGGAGGCTTTTCTCAACAAATATTAATATACTGTTCTAAAGTTTGGCGTCTGTAAGATTTTTTTTTTCTTCATATTTTTTTTGAAAAGTCTTTAATGCTCACCAAGGCTACATTTTATTTGACCAAAAATGGTAATGTTGTGAAATATTATTACAATTTAAAATAGATGTTATATTTTAATATATTACGAAATGTAATTTATTTCTGGGGCTCATCACTACTCCAGTCTTCAGTGTCACATGATCCTTCAGCAGTCATTCGAATATGCTGATTTGCTGCTCAAGAAAAATTCTCATATATATATATATATTATATTTGGGGGGTGGTATAATTTTATCAGGATTCTTAAATTTAGATAAAAAAAGATTTTTTTGAAGAAAAAGAATGTACTTGACCCAAACCTTCGAACAGCAGTGTACAGCTAAACTGTGACTACTTTAATCACATAATTTTCCAATTAATTAAAGTAATTTGAATAAAATTACAACTCATCTTTAATCCAAATGACAGCCCAATTTCGAGGTGATTTTTAGTGGATATTCCCAGTGTTCACTCAGGTGTCTTAGCAGAACAACAACAATCATCAACTACCAACATGTTAAACAACCAGAAAATGTCCAAATATTTACGAACATTTTGCTTAAACATTTGCCTTCTTTAAAATAGATGCCACTTGATATTTTGATATTT
This sequence comes from Zacco platypus, assembly GCA_038088235.1. NCBI lineage: Eukaryota > Metazoa > Chordata > Actinopteri > Cypriniformes > Xenocyprididae > Zacco > Zacco platypus. The sequence goes on from CM076067.1 coordinate 14,160,581, forward strand.
AAATTCAATGTCATTAATACATTTTTAGATGTTTCTCAAGTGTCCAAATACTTTTGACGCCACTTACAATCCGCTATAGATATGTGTGTGTAGTGACATGCATTGCACCACCTTTTCAACACTCTACCTGTAGTTTCACCTGTCCTGGAGAGCAGGCCTCTTTTAAATCTCATCGAATTACTGTGGAACTGCTCATTTCATTAGCGTTTGTTTTTGCCTGATCACATTGGAACACTGTGTTTGATATTTCCCATTCTGATGCACCGACTCAGTAGATACCGCAGGGCAGCGAATCACACAAGAGGCAGTGTGCATGTCGTATTCTGTGTTTTGAATGTGCCTTGACTTTTTGTGTGTATGTACGTGTCTGTGTGATCTACAACTAAAGAATTAAGGTATTGTATCCCACCTTAAAGTCCGGACTCACATATGCAGCGTAGTCTCTTTTAATGAGGGAGGCATTCAGTCTGGTTTGTTGCCATGTGATTTTGTAGGTTCTTGCGTACTCTCAGCAGTTGTGGTCTGGGTCATCCATTACGACAGAGCTAATCCAGCCCATAGCTTTAAAACTGGTTTGCTGAACCAAAGCCTTTGAATGTGTTTGGATGTGGATGTTTATGTACGAGACCGTTTGGTGGGTATGTATGTGGCTGTTTTATATGCAGTTGACGCATGTCTGAGTCCATTTCTGTATTTGTGTTTATGTACAAGCCCCATGTTTTATTGAGCTGGTGTTTATAATCTGTTGCTACATGAAAACTGTATTATATCTGACTTACGACCCCTCTAATACCACCATACTGCACAGGAAGTGACATCGTACGAGCTGATAGACAGGTTTTTAGAGGGGAGATCAAAGATGGATGCATGTTAGTATATTCTCCAGTCTTTTAAATCTGAAGGTACAGTCATGTTTGTGGGGTCAGGGTCTTTTTCCCCCTCTCCGGTCTTATATCCTCAGACTGAGAGGTCTTTCTATGTTAGTTTGTATACTTTTATATAAAGGAAAAAGTGTAAATAAAGACGTTAAATAGAATGTATGTGTAGGGTGTACTGCTGTCACATTAGTTCATACTGATATTTTAAGGAAATAAACATTTGTGTTTCCACAAACTCTTGTTCTTGTTCATTCTTTCACATATATATATATATATATTTTTTTTTTTTTGCTTTAATTTCGGTCATAGGAAACCTGGCAGTATTTATAAATTGTGATTTCCAGGCCTGAAAAAGCCATAGAAATGAATACAAACTTCAAAATCATGGTACTATCTGTTGTTAATTTAGAACTCAATACAGTATCTAACTGAAGAAACTAGTTGAGTTAAATATGTGAAATATAATGCAAATATATTGTTAGTATTGGCACCTTACATGCATCTGATTGATATTATTTGACTATACCTAAACTGACGACTAAAAATAAACAAAATTGAAGTTTTACATATTATTTAAACCATCGACTGGTTGATGATGAATCATTTCGTGGAGAGCAGTGCCCTCTATCTTGCATTATTTGGAACTGTATATTTTGGTAACTGGCATAAATATGAGATCATTTTTTTTAAATAAAATATGTTAAAAGAACTGGCTCACGTGACACAGGCTGTCTTCATTTCAAAAAATATTTTTATAATGTGCTGATGTAGCCTACATAGTTGTATGACTATTCCTGGTGAGTTTTTTTTTATATTAAAGATATGAATATTATATACATTTATATCAAATTAGAAAAACTTAGCTGCCAAGACACTCAACACATTTCTCAGATCTATGACCACAAAATGAAATCAAGTCTAAGCCAGTGGTTCCCAAATACATTCCTGGAGTCTCCCCATGTCTCCATTTCAGGTCTTGGAGCAGGTCCTGGAGGGCCACTGTCCTGCAGAGCTGAGCTGCAACCCTGATGAAACTCACCTGCATGTAATCCTGAGGACCTTGATTAGCTGGTTCAGGTGTGTTTATTAGGGTTGGAGCTCAACTCTGCCGGGACAGCGACCCTCCAAGACCGAGTTTGCTCGTGTCTGTCTTCGAGTCTCGACTATTGAGCTGATGATCAGGTGGGTTTGATTTAGGAAACATGGAAAAGGTGCAATATTGGGGGCTCCAGGAACGTGTTTGGGAACCACTGGCAACTAAATCAACTCTAGACTGTGCTACAAACGGTGTTTATAGTTTTGAGAGCGAGTGTGTATAATTTTTGAAGTGTCCTTTTGATTCAGGATGTTTAGCTTATAAAAACAAACATGCTCGCGCGGTGTCCTTTCCTGACGTGGCGGCGCGAGACTCGCGCACACCTCCTCTCGTGGGCAGCCGCTATTGGACGCGCGCACTATATAATAATGTTCAATTTGGAGGCGCAGGTGTCGAACCGAAACTGCCCGCATGTAAATTTAATACTCAGTTTTCAGTGCAATGCTCACAAAACGCATAACAAGCAAAGGGTTTCGGTGAGCGCTTCCTGTTATCAAGTTAAAAATACTATCTCTGACAATAGGGAATTCAGTGCTTATTCACTGAAGTTCTTGCGTGAGGTAAGGTACTCTTAACTGTGCGACGTGTTGAAGAAATATCGGAGAATAAATAACTTGGTGTACATGTACGCTGTTATACTTTTTAAGCACTTTATGCTATGCTCGGGCACTGATGTGAAGTCTGTCATATGAAGTGTCCCTCAGTGATGCCTCGAGTCGCGTCAGCGGTGCTCCTGCAGCTCGCGCTGCTGCTGTTAACGTTTCCTGCGCAGTATCTCATCTCCAGATGGACCGGCGGCACCGCGGACCAACGACAGCTCGCCACTCGGAGGTAAACACACTTCACACAAACACAGATGATGTAGGAGCCTTTCTAATCGTAGAAGACTCCTGCTGAAACTTTATCAAAAGTTTTCAACACTGACAATAATCAGAAATGTTTCTTGAGCACGAAATCTGCATATTTGAATGGTTTCTGAAGGATCACTGAAGACTGATGCTGAAAATGCAGCTTTGCCAAATTGAATCTTAAAATGTATTGAAGTACAAAACATTTAAATTGTAACAAGCCTAATATCACAGTGTTACTTTTTATAGTATTTTTTTTTTATCAAATAAATGCAGCTTTGGTGAGCATAAGATTGTCAAACATTATTAAAAAAAAAAATTGTACATGTAAATTTTACATTTAAGTACCCCAATGTTCACCTCAAAATTAAAAATTGTCACTCCAAACCCGTAAGACATTTGTTCATCTTTGGAACACATTTTTGATCTCAGAGTTTTCAGTCCCTCTATTGATAGCTGCATAACTACCACTTTAATGCTTCAAAAAGTTCATAAAGAGATCGTAAAACTATTTCATATGAATTGAGTGGTTTAGTCCAAATTTTCTGAAGAGACAAGATGACTTTATATGATGAACAGATTTAATTTAGGCTCTTATTCACAAACATTGAGCGAACTGAAGCTCAACCAAACCTGCTTGATGCGTGAGAAGAAACCTCTTTGAGAAGCTAAAAATTGAGTAACAAGAATGAACCTCATTGGTTTTCACACGTCAAGCAAATCTGCTTTGCTTCAGTTTACCACAACTGATGTGAGTTGATGACGGTTTATGTGAAAGCCTAAATTCAATCACATGATGTAATTGTCTCTTCAGAAAAATTGGACTAAACCACTCCATTCATATATGGATTAGTTTTACAGTCTCTGAACTCTTTGAAGCGTCAACGTCTGTTGCGGAGCTGTCCATGACAGCAATCGCTCCGATTATCAAAACGATCTTAACTTGTTCCGAAGATGAACGAAAGTCTTGCAGGTTTGGAACAACATGAGAATGAGTAATGACTGAATATTCTGTTTTCTCAGGGTGCACTAACCCTTGTTCTTTATTTTAAATAAAATAACTAAATTAATGAAGAGCGAATTCATTCAAACTTCATAGTCTCTCAATTAAAAAGACCGAATATTTAATAGTATAGCGTGTCAAATGTCACAGTATGGGCTGCTGTTGTCACTCTGAAATATCCCATTTTCAGTATGCTTGAGATGTGGGCCTTATTGAAAAAATCCTACTTGAACACGACTGCTTGGGTCAACTGGCTAAATACCTGGATTCCTAAACTACCGTAAGTGTTTTTTTTTTTTTTTGTTTGTTTTCTTAATCATTCTGAATGCACTCAAATGCTGATGTGAGATGTTGTCACTTTTCAGGTTCTTTGGAGAGGAAGAGGACGAGTTTACTTTTGCAGAAGAGATGGAACTTGAGCAATTGATGCATGAGAATGATCATGGGTACTTTGGAGGTACACGTCTCGAACTATTTCACAGCAGTTATTTAGATGTATAGCTTTAATCTGACATTTAAAGTTTGTTTGATTGGGGGGAAAATGGAAGTAACGGAACATAATTGTGTTTCTACTATATGTGCTCAGTCTCAACGGAGGCGCGAAGCCCCAGGCCGGCATACGTGCTCCACCGTGTAGGTCAAGTTGTCATGGAGAAACAGACTAAAATGATTGGGGTGATAGTGGGCTGGGATGCACGACTCCGAGCCCCCCCAGAGTGGATCAAGAGAAAGAAATACTTGGACTCTGAGGTTTGCAAAACAGATAATCGCTGTTTGTCTAATGTCATAACCTGAAGCCACGGGAATATAACGGTCCATTAAAAAGGTGTATTTTCTGTGTAGCTGGAGAGCGTCAAGGACACTCCTCATTACAGAATTCTGTTCCGTGGGCCTAATTCCTCCTCAATGCTGGTCGGATACATTCCCCAAGTTAACTTGAAGCTCTTGACAGGCATACAGGTGCAGAGAAATCCTTTGTCTCTCCCCCTTATGTTTTAACTTTTTGTGTTCACCTTGTCTTCAAGGTTGTTTGGACTTAATCAGTCTTAATATTAATCAGTGTTTGTGTCCGTCTTGTCACAGCCGGACATTCCTACTCTCGTGGACTATTTTTCACACTTCAATGGGGAAAGGTTTATGCCGGCGCCCTGGATGCAAATAGTCTACCCTCACGACTGACGGAATCACGGGAAAGGATGCCTGCTATTCTTCATTGACCGTATTGATTCTTTTAAAGCATTGGCCCCTTAAAGAGCGAGCCTATGTCTTGTTTACATACCCCATATGCATATACGCTGAGTAATTTCAGTTATTAAACCAAAGAATTAATAAACCCAAAAAGCAATTTTTATTATAACATTTATATTTTTAAAAATGTTTCAAGTGTGTGTTCACCCAAAAATGAGAATTGTCACTAACCACTCACCCTCATGTCTTTCAGCCGGAAGACCTTCGTTCATCTTCAGAACACAAAGATGTTTTGGATGAAATCCGACGCCTCAGTGAGGCCTTTATTGTCAGCAAGTAATTATCACTTTCAGATGCCCAGAAAACAAGTAAAAACGTATTTAAAAGGTTCATGTGACTACCGTGGTTCAACTGTGATATTCTAAAGTGACGAGACTACTTTTTGTGCACAAATAACAATTTTGACAATATCTAGTGATGGCCGATTTCAAAAAACTGCTCTGAAGTTCTATGAATCATTTGTTTCGACTCAGTGGTTCGGTTCGCGTATAAAACTGCCAGAGTCACAAACTACTGAAATGACTCACTTATGACGTAACAACCTCTTAACTGAAATCACGTGACTTTGGTGCTCCGAACCACTGATTCGTAAAGCTTCGACGCAGTGTTTTGAAATCGGCCATCTCCAGATACTGTTAAAGTCATTGTTAATAAAAGTTGAACCACTGTATTCGCATGAACGGTTTTAAATGTGTTTTAGGAGCTTTCTGGGCATTGAAACTGTCAATTACTTTGCTGGCAATAGAGTCCTCACTGAGCCATCAGATTTTATAAAATTCTAAATTTGAGTTCTGAAGTTGAACGAAGGTCTTATGGGTGTAGAACGACATGAGGGTGAGTAATAAATGACAGAATTTTCACTTTTGGGTGAACTAACACTTTAAATATTTTGCAAGGGATATGTAAAATTATGAACCAAACTGATGTCAAAGCAGAATTGTAGACCACTAAATGTTATATGCAACTGTATCAATGCATGTTGATCTCGCTCAGGTGTTCCCGGATATGAATGAATTTAAATGTTAATCTGCTGTAACCCATTTATTCAAATGAACAAAATGGAAGGATTTTTGTGAAACAGTATTGAGAATGATTCAGTGTTCAAAGTAAAGCCATAAATGCAAATGTGACTTCTTAATAAAGTTTAATTTATTAAATATGCCTTGACGTGTTGTCTGTCTTGTCCTTCAGTCTGTCATTCCCATACCTTGGGAGTGTTTAGACGGTGCTCTTCTAAAACACAATATAATTGACCCTTCACGAACAGTTTGATTGACAGGCGCTCTGACCAATCATAACCCTGAATCTACCATTTTTGTCTGACAAAGCAGTCAGGGGAGTTAGTAGATTAACGTTGGTGAACCTGAACATCAAATTGTGTACTCGCGTCTTTCCACGGTTGAAACAACATTCCTTCTGATGTTCATGTTTGTTTGATGCTAGAAATGATCTAGTATGAAGTGATGGTTGGCTGAAGGATCTGTCACGACACATTAAGGAGCCACTGTACGTTATTGTTTAAACTTCTTTAAAAAAATTACAATATTTTAAATATGAAACTGTTTCATACGTTGTCAGTGTCCTCTTTACTCTGTGGTGATTTTTCACTGTGTGAGAGAGCATGGATTGTCAGGCTGCGGGTTTTGCGACGGGTCAGACAGCTATCAGATTTCATCAAAAATATCTTAATCTGTGTTCAGAAGATGGTCTTACCAGTGTGGAACGACATGAGGGTGAGATATTAATGACAGAATTTTCGTTTTTGGTGAAATAACCCTTTAAGCCTTTAAAAGCCAAAACTTGTGTAGGGATTTTTTTGTATTTCAGGTTTTTTTTTTTTTTTTGGGTATTGTAGGTCTTTATATTTCTCAGTATTTCAGTACCCAAGCCTCTTGTCCGCTGTTTTGAGATACTTGTATTCTTCGTTATTAATATCCTGATTTTGTGCTCATGCTTTTTGACATTTCCTGCTAGCTTATTTTTTATTTAATAATATGCCCTTTCTTCTTTTGTTACATTGTTTGATCAGCTGAGGTTTTTAGGCTTCTCTTTGCTTTTTTTTTTTAGACTGTCAAATCAGGTTAACTTAATTAAATGCCTTGCTTCTTGTTTCTCCGAATCAAATACCTGAATAGACCTACATATTTCATGTCCCCCTCTCCTTGTTGTTTACAGTCATCAGAGGACTGCTCTTCTCTCTACAGTCCTCATTGTCCTTAATTGATTTCCTCTTCTATCTAGAGAGATAATAGCTAAAAACCCTAGTGTTTTATCCAGCTGAATCTATTTAGGTCATGCAAGAGGCTAGCACTGAAGAACCAAATGCAAGAGAATATGAAGACAGTTCAAGTATCTTTCACATGATTTTACCAGCTGTAACATAGGGGCATCCTGAATGAAGTCTGCCTTGTCTTGCTAATATAGTTCTTATTACATAATGTGTTTGGCACTACAATAATTAATCTTATAGACCTCTAATGTTTGTTTTCTACTGACAACTATTATGTAATTTTTTTTTATGAACCAAAAAAATGTCATACATACATCATTATACGAGTATGTATTCCCTATTCAAACACAGGCTCATCTATCTCATTCATTAGACTTTCAGATTTCAACAGTGTTTTCTAACATGCAAATGTGATTTTACCAGTATGCTCGAGTACTGCTCAATTAATTGGTTTTTATCATCTTTTGAGTTGCACACAGTGCTATTCAATCTGGACTGGAGAATTTATTTAGTTAAAACATCAGTAGGAACATGTGAGGTCTTTATTTTAGGCCCTTTTGTGATATTGTGGACCTCTATGGTGCTCACATCACAGGACTATGTGTTAACAGGTTTAGTCAGCAGGTATTTGGGGGGGGGGGAGGAAACATTATTATTATAAACTCTTACTATGACTAAACAAAAACTTCAAAATTTCCTCCTGTTGCTGTCCTTTGGTCGCAATTCAAAGGTCATAAACACACGTGAAGAGGCAGAGACTAATGTAACGCCAGTCCTCTGATGTAGTGTCAGAGGAGAGCCAGTGACTTCATGCTGGCCGCTGGTCCACTCTCGGGATTCCTCCTCGCGTACAAGCAGCGGGCGTCCCAGGGCTTGTCCCAGAATGCCACACGTCTCGCTGGCTTTTAGCCGAGCGTTGTCCACGGCTTCCAAACATACCCGTCGTCTGCATTCAAATAATTTCAAACAAGCATATTAAGTCATTTTAAATGGAAACTAGATGTTCTGAAGCTTTACATGCAGACTGGCATTGCTCAAGCATTGTTCACCTTAACAAATTGAGGCTTTCTGCACTGTGACTGTAGTAAGGGTCCCCAACACACACGCTTTTGTCTAGTTTTTCAATCAGAACTGAGCGTGCACTCTGCATCTTCTCGAAGTCTGAAAACACAACAAGCACCTCCAGAGACAAAATAGATAAATAAAGAGTGAACACATCATAACCTGACAATATAGGACACCTCTAACCATCTTACCTCGGCCTGCATGTGGAAGAGCTCCTCCTCTCTTTGTAAATGCTTGGCCACAGTAATGTTTTCTTCCTGTTTGGAAAGAACATGTTGGATTAGCTTGTTCATTATTCCTGTAAAAATACACAATTTAATCAGTTAGCACCTTGACATCATGCTGTCTCGCTGTCTGTAGTATGTATTCCAGTCTTCGCGTGACGCTGTTAGTCACGTCGTTCACGTTTTCTTTACTGTTTTTGACGCTGATGGTCACGGTCGCGCGGTCAGGAGGACACGATAACTCGGCACAGCCCGTCACCTGAATCACTCTAACGTTACTTTGAATGTTTAAAGGTGTTTGCTTGCGGCCCCGATTGAACACCGATTCATTTTCGTCTCGGTAAACATCACCAGCAGTCGTTGAAACTGCAGCAAAGACACGAGACGGGCTGTGCGCCATATTTGTTGGTAAACCAACGTGGCGCTATGGCAACTTGTTCAGTGCATGTCGGGAAATGGTGTTGTTGTCGCTTTTTATACGTCACAACAGCAATATCTGAAATGTGTTGGCGCAAACTTACTTCAGTCTGTATATTTACAAATTGTTGGAATTGTTTAAAAGATGCTTAATTTTACTCATAGATTTTCAAATCAAGTTATTTCTTGAGAAGTGACCAGCAGAGGGCAGCACAGATCAACAAACTGGCTTGACCGTGAACACAGAACAGTTTGCAGAGCTTTTGACAGTAGATAGACCTAATTTTGTTACATAAAACATTTAAATATTAGTCAGTTATAAAGCTCTATGTTATTTGAAATACTGATTTTCTGTATTAATGATTTAGATTTGTAAGTAAACACTTAGTATGTGATATCATAGGAAAATGTATGCAAAATAATAATAATAGACCCCAGTAATAATAACAACAAGGAATTATTATTATTATCATTCATTTATAAAAAGTCAATACATTTTTATTTAGACCCACCTGTTTAGTGTTAGAAATACTTTTAATATTAATTATTAAAAATAACAGCAATGGATCTCTTAATACAGTTTCATCATCCTTTTCGTGATTCTTTTTAAAAATCAAGTATATCATAACCTTTATTTTTATGTGCGTCAATATATGTGTGTGAGTATAAATATAGGCTATATATATATATATATTTTTTTTTTTTTTGTACTGGACATATGGACATTGTAGGCTCTTTTAAGATTGTGTTTTATAGCTAAATTATTTATTTGATTTATTTCTAAAACAGACAGTTGACCTAACAGCTTGCCTATACCTTCCTTTAATAGTTTACCCATTTGAAAATGCTAAAATGTCATCCCAATACACAAATTCAAAAGATAGTATTTCATAAATGTTTGTATTGTTATGCACAGTTTTTAAATGCATTAATATATTTTAATGCGACACCAAATGCGTGTGTGCGAATATATATATATATATATAAATGTATAGTTAAACGCACATGTGTGTATGTGTGTGTGTATATATATATATATATATATATTATTGTTATATTCTGCTGTAATATATTGATATATATTATACACATTAGAGAGAATTGAAGGCAGATTACAATTCATGCAAGGCTCTGTTTGTTTGTATTAAACCGTGAAGCCCTCTGTCTAATCCCACTCTGAAAATGTGCAGGACGTATTTGTTGATATTGTCTCGGGTTGCGCATAGTTCTATGTTGGCTTTTTGAAACTGTTTATCTGATAATGTGTCTTTGCCAAGATACATGCAATGGCTTCTTTTATTTGCTTAGCCATGTAGGCTTTGACTCTGGATCTCTGCCATTCTGTTGAAGGAAGGAATATTTAATGTTCAAGCTGGGATCGTGGGTGCAGGCGTGGGCTTTGGAGACACTGAGCGCTTCAAACGGACTGATAAGCAATCCGATAAGTTGCGTACGGAAGCACAGCAGTCGAGCTGTGGAAACAAGGCCAATTCCCAGGAAATGAAAAATAACATAAACTCTTTATCCCTCTCTCTCTGTGGCCATGGAGTTAAGATGAATGACCTCAGTGTCAGTTATAGTGAATGTGATCTATTTAAGGCTTTAACATTTTAATATTCAATTCTTATTTTATTGCACTGCGTCGCATTCATTTTGCTGTTATACTTGATAAATTGTTTGTTGGTGAATTTATGTAGCTCAGTAGTATTATAAATGAGGGAAATAGAAACCATTGTCAGTCATTTAATTTTCATCAGAGATCACCTGCATAGTCCACCTGTCTGTGATGTGATACCTCCGTCCACCTGACCTCTCGCTCACTGACTGGCAGTGGTTGGTCTCGCTTGCTGTGAACCCTGGGAAAATGTGTTTTGACTTGTCTTTCGTGTTCCTGGTCATGATTAGAGACTTCAGCGGGGGAGAGGGGGTGCTGAGTCTGCCCGAGGGCACGAATGTATATGTATTTGTGTGTCTTTTCCCATGTGTTAGCCCTG